>JARKHS020008467.1:0-182151 GCA_030143305.2 Amblyomma americanum
ACTTATGTGCTACATTTTAGAATTCACCAGGCTTTCATTCCTTCTTTATCTCTTTCGTTCCATAAAGTGTTGAACTGATTCAATATCCGAAGAGCAGTTTATCTTTGAAGTATATATTATTTTTGTTGATTTTTTGTTAACATTTTTGCATGCACTTCATTCCTTATTGTATTTTCTAATGATGCGCCAACCGTTCGTGGGAGCCAATGTTTGCATTTTGCGATGTTACTTGTGTATGTAATTTGCATGTTGCCTGCTGCCCTGCATTTTAAGGGCCGAGGGGCATGTCAAGTCACAATAAGTGGCTTTCTTTATCTCGACCCTCACCATGTCTACATGGAAAAATAAATTGAAATTGCTATTGAAAACATGTAATGTTTATGACGTCATTATTGTGTTCATGTTGGTTTTTCTATTATTGGAGCATATTACTGGAAAATCCTCCAGTTGTGAATAGCGCCCGAGTTTGTCCACGCTCGTCCTTGTTTTTCCGCGCAAACTTCTCCAGTATGCATAACAGTCAACTAGCCCAAGTTTGTGATCTCCTTAGTGCAGACAAGAACGTTCACTTCTGTAAACGCCATGCAGTGCAATATTTGTAAATACATAAAGGCTCAGATATTTCTGGTTTCTATGGGCTTCTCATTGCGGCGTGCGCTGTAACCTCCAGAAACCCAAGAATTGAAAATATCTCATATATATTGAACGGGATACGAGAAAGCCTTAAAAGCAAGTCTTGTGAGTCAAATAACTGCCCTGGTCATTTTAAGACTAATGTGCCTGTTTAGCAAGCATGGTCAATGTAAACTGGCTTTCTCTTCTTCAGAACCTCTGAAACAGGTGGATGGTGGTGCTCGGTCGTTCTACAGTGGCGCTCAAAACTATCGAACGGATACAAGTGCATTAAAACAGGGGTTAACCATATTTACCACCTTATAGGACTAGCAACAGTGTGATTAACCCACACAAGCACGCTCTGGAGCGAAGAGGCGGCTTTCAGTTCCATGTGCGCTTACTATATAAGGCAGTATAACTAACACAGGTGATACAGCTATACTGGCGATAACACAGGCGATACAGCGATACAAAGGCGACGAACGCAATATATCTAACACAGGACTCACACTATATTGATAATGCTGATGAAATAATGTTTAGGTAGGTAAAGTGAATGTGCACCGCTCTAACAGAACCATCAGTACAGATGTTGGGCGCCTCGGCTGAAAATAGTTGTGCAGCCTGCGAAGAGGCTGTGAGACTTTTTTTATTAGTCCCGCCATGGCAGCTTCATAAAAGTTTTCAGAGCTGGCATTTTGAGGGGCAGGAGAGTATTTCTTGCTTGAAGTAATCGCCCATATATTTCGAAGTATCTGCAGCTTCGAGCATAAAAAGTAATCATTCAAAATTTCTAAGGCAGTGCAACCAGAACGCAGCTGTGCCATCAAGCGCTGCGACAATTACTGTAACCTCTGATATTTCGCCGCCTCATGTGTTGCGAGCACTAAGTGGAATTACACGTAAAAACTTCTTTCATCTATCAATAATAAACAGAAAATGCGTTCGCATTAACACAATAGGAACTGTTTTTCTTCTTAAAAACTTGGTCTGAAGAATTTGTTCCCGTCACGATCAAAACGCTAATATAAGTTTACCTAGTGGCTATAAACAAAGCATAACCTTTGACACTGACGATATTTGCATGGTTTTCAACTCTTGCACTTCTTTTTACTTTTCTCCGCCAATAACTGCACAAACATTTGAGGATAGCGCGGATTGCGTGCACCACGTTGACAAAACAGAAAGGCGCCCAGACGAGACCGAGGCATTAAATAACAATTTCTCTTTGTAAATGCCTTCCGAAGTATTGCTGTTTGTAGTCTGAACGCTTTCTCACTTCAACCAGCCAAAGTGTCCATTATTCTTAGTTACAGTACGACAGGAAATTATTCATAAATAGCTGCGCGCTGCGCAATGTTACTCAAACTGCTGTCGATAACGGAAGTGGGATTGAGAACTTAGCAATAAAATGGATGCACATGGCAACACACATGAAAGGCGATTGGCTGTAAATGCATTGAATGCCGATAGGACTGCAACAAATATTGACGCAATAAACAGTGACTCGCGGCTGTTTCAGAACCTGAGGGAGCGGAGAATCAGCAATTTCAGAATTCTACTTTCAGCTGCCAAACTATTGCAGATGGATGAAATGGAATAACGAAAATCGGCAGCGGCAATAGATACACAAGAGAGCGGCACTTTTTGCTGGAATTGTACGGCTTGAATAATGCCTGCATTCTTCACCATGTGTTCTAATTGGCAGACTTTATCTCGAAGTGCTAACACCGGCATGCAATGACAGATCGCCGTGAACTTAGGGCGGCAGCCAGCCAGGTGGCCAGGCATTCAGCCAGGCAGGCAGGCATGCGGAAGCCAGGGAGCCTGGGAGGCAGGCAGGCACGCAGGCAGCCAAGCAGCCAGCCAGGCAGCCAGGCAGCCAAGCAGGCAGGCACCCAGGCAGCCATGCAGGCTGGCAGGAAGGCTGGCATGAAGGCAGGCAGGCAGCCAGGCAGGCAGCCAAACAGGCAGGCAGCCGGGCAGGCAGGCAGAAATGCTGTATTTTAATAAAGGAGTTCGGAGTATGCAGGCCCCTTGGTTCCCGCACAACCACACTGTCCTCATATGCTTGTTTCAAATGTCGACAACACTGGCGGCCTGGTGGGTGGCGATGGTCTGCCTGGCCGGGTGCTCCGAGTGGAGCAGAATGTGCCAGTCCTCTCAGGTCTTTAGATGCTCAGGCTTTGCGGGGGATGCTCCACCGGTCAGACCAGGATGGACCTCCGAAATAACGCAAACCTTCCGTGTGCACTGCTTCGGATCCCCTCGTTCGTAGTGTATCGGTCACAACGGAGTTCTCAAATGGCCAGCTTCATGGACAGTGATCACTGTAGGTCTCTTTAAGGCAAATTTAGTATACACAAAAATTAAAACGGAAAAACGAGATGCGTAGACCGACAAAATCGAGCTTTTGTCCCGTAAGAAACGCACTGCTGTTCAGTTGATAGATTCTGTTTTCCACTTTCAGGCATAAGTCTCACCCCAGTCATTTTTAGGCAGTCAGGCATACCACCATCGGACAAAAAACCATTTCTTGATTATTCATCCGGTCATTCCAAAGTCATAGAGAACGGGATAGTCATTTCTTCTGAAGGCGGCCATCACCAAGCCTCGCCCACAAGCAATCAATGAAAGCGTTACGTCCCAGTTGAAGAGGCTGAAAGCGAGTGGGTACCCTCAGCATGTAATCGCGGAACCTTGTGGAAGGTTTGTAAGGTGGATCAAGGATGGGTCGCGAATCAGTCCCTGTGAAACAGTGTGGCGTAGTGTTGCTGTCATACCATACATGCACAGATTGGCACAGGAAGACGGCGATTAGTGGGCCGGCTTTCTGACACCGGTCCGTAATTTTCGGCTTTATTTTCTCACTTCAGATGTTTTCCAGTCTTTTTGGCGTGTGTCCTCGACGTGCGACGACCTGGGGGTCCGTGGCCGCCGGCAAAAGCACGTCAAGCGACCTCCTCGGCGCTGTGCGCCGTATCAACGCCGACACGGAACATCACCGCCAGCTGAACTCCACGCTGCACTGATGGCAGCAGCGCCAGCGGCGGGTCCAGCGGCCCCTGTAGTTGCGGCTACAGACCAGGCCACGCCAAACAAGAGACTGCGCGACGACCAAGCCAGCAACGAGCCTCTGACCGACCATCCAGAGGACATGGACCAAGCATCATTTACTGTTGTATCGTACAAGAAAAAGAGAGCTACCGGTGTTCCTGTAGTTTTCAGGCCCACTGGGGAAGGAGGAAGCCTATGGAAAGCCAACCCCAACATTGTGGCTTCGGCGGTTGTAGCATCGGCTCAAGAAAAAGTCCTCAGCCATCGCATTCACAAGGATGGGAGCCTGATGGTTACAGTATCGACGCTGCCCGCCGCCAACCGTCTGCTCACGGTAACTAAGCTGGCTGGAGTGGCTGTAGAGGCCAGAGTCCCATACTCTTACATGGCAAGCTATGGCAAAATACAAGATGTACCTGTCACCTACACAGACGAAGATCTGCAGGAATATCTACGCGACCAAGGTGTCCTCTCAGCAAGGAGGCTAATCGCCTACACTCCTGAGGATGGTGGAAAGATAAAAGCGGTATGCCGTCGCACAATTATATTGGAATTCGCAAAAGATGCGCCGCTACCAAAACGAGTAACGCTGGGGTTCTGTAGTTACCCTGTAACTGAATACTTCGGAGCAGCATCTCAGTGCTATAAATGTCAGAGGCTTGGCCACATATCAAGACACTGTAACAGCCCCGTGCGCTGCAAAGTGTGTGCTGGCCCCCACTCGCACAAAGAATGCACTTCGAGAGCGCAGCCTAAATGCGCTAACTGCGGTGGCCCACACCCTGCTTCCTATGGAGGGTGTTATAAAAAGAAAGCAGCCACAGTTGCTCGCACGGCAGAGCAAACACAAGGGAAACCCCCTAAGCGCCATGAACCACCACCTAACCCCGACGTGGTTTTCACGACTACGGCTGCTCTTTCCGAGAATCAGTCAACACAGCGTGGCAGAGCAGCTGACAAGTCCTACGCAGATGCGGTAAAAAAAAAGCGTGGGAAGTCCGTTGGTTCTTCTCCTTCATCAAAGTTAGTGCAACGCACTACACAAGACCCGACAAACAGCGTCGCTTGCTCTGACCCTAGGGCGCCACAACATGACAAGAAGATCTGCGGCAGGCAGCACACCGGAAGCTCTGAACAAGATGTCACATGCCTACTGATTCCGATGCTGTTTGCATCCATCAAGGCTCTCATCCGTGCAAACCCCTCGTCAGGAAGACTCCCAGAATTAGAAGCTGTCCTTGCAATGGAGCCGTTGGTCTCGGTCTCCTACGCTACGCAGGGGCGTAATACCACTCTTCAATAATCATGGCTTCCACAGCGAGAACTTCACCGCAGCTGACAATCCACAACATCTTTCGTACATGCACCATTTTCCAGTGGAACGCTCGCGGGCTACGCTCTAAACTCTCAGATTTCCGACAGCTCGTGCGAGCGTACCGCTTCCCCTTCATAGTCATCTGTGAATCACGCGTCGAGGAAACTTTCCGACTCAATGGATACTATTTCCATCATTCACAACGACCAGATAACGTCAGCAGATTGCTGATAGGCTTTCGCAAGGATATCCCGGCCTCACCGGTTGATGTCCCGCCTCACAGCGACAATGAATACGTATGCGCTGTCACAGTTATTGCCGGACAACAGTACACTCTGGTTGGAGTATATCTTGAGCCAGGCACGCCATTTGATGCTTTGAGACTTGAAGACTTGATAGCAAGGACGCCCTCACCGCACGTTATTTGCGGAGCCTTCAATGCTCATAATGAAATTTGGGGCAGCTCACATACATGTGCCCGAGGTGCCAAGCTTGCAAAACTTCTCTCCAAGCATTCAGTTCAGCCATTAAATGACGGCAGCATCACCAACCTCCGAGGCCCGACGACTACCAGCAGCATCGACGTGAGATTTGTCACAATTTCATTCGCCCACAACTTTGGCTGGTGCACTGATTTGGAGACACGTTGAAGCGACCATTACCCAATCCTCATATCGGCTTTCCATGCGCAGAGGAACCCAAAGAAATTCCTTATAAAATCTACAGACTGGGACGCATACAAGGACGCTGTAAGCAGAGGAGTTACTGCGGCAACTCGCAATGAGGAATTAGCATCGACAATTGCGTATTGTCTGAGAGCGAGTACACAACTTACAGCTAAAAATGATAACCTACCTTCAAATGATGACACATTCCAAAGGCTTTGCGCTATACGCAGGCGAGCTGAAAGGAAAGCTCTGCGCACAAAAAGCCTCGATGACCTACGTGCATGCCGACGGGCACAACGTCACGTTCGACGCTGCATGGATAAACTCAGTCGGCAAAAGTGGTGTGACTTTTGTTCCACGCTGGATGTGCGCAAACCAGTAACCAATATTTGGCGGATAGTTAGAGTTATGCGCACGCCACTTCAACAACTCCACCCCTTCGCTGCACTCTCCCTTCAAGAGCAAAAATCTATAAAAGAAGTCTCAGAAGAATACTGCAAGCTGCTGTCGGCAGGGTCAGGGCATTCGACACTCTCCGCAGATGGTCAAACAGGCATCCCAAAGGCGGCAGTGCCAGCGTTAGACCTGCCTTTCACAATGGAAGAACTATCCACAGCTATCGCGGAGACAAACAGGCACATGTCTCCGGGTCATGATGAGGTGACCTATGACGCCATTGCAAAGCTACCCCACACCTCCCGTCTTCGACTCCTGGAGTATTACAATTCTTCCTGGATGGCTGGAGAGGTCCCCACGGAATGGAAGCTGGCGAAAATCGTGCCCGTTTTGAAACCCTGTAAGCAGCCAACAAGCTACGCATCATTCCGGCCCATTGCCCTACTGAGCTGCGTAGGTAAGCTCATGGAGCGCATGATCTGCAAGCGCATAACATGGTTCCTAGAAAGCCGAAATGAGTTCCCCCAAGAAATGAACGGGTTCCGTCAAAACAGGTCTGCGACTGACAATATCATCGCCCTCGTCTCATCAATTGAGGAGTACCTTCATGCTGGGTACATCCCAACAGCCGTTTTCCTAGACATCAAGGCCGCTTTTGACTCCGTCTTTCACCATGCAATTCTCGCAGCCTTTGGCAGTCTTGGCCTTGGAGGAAGGCTATACAAGTGGATTGGGCATTATTTAAAAGACCGACAAATTTTTATTACCACTCCAAACGGTCCAACACGCTTTCACGCAGTGGAGAGGGGCGTACCACAGGGAGCGGTGCTCAGCCCTCTCCTGTTCAATATTGTCCTTATTCACATAAGAAGACACCTTCCGCGAGGGGTCGGCATAACAATTTATGCTGATGATATCTGCATCTGGACCGCGTCACGTTCGCGCTATATTACCCAGCAACGTCTTCAGAGAGCACTATTGCACATTTCGATGTACCTGGCTTCCAGAGGTCTTCGTCTCTCGCCAGAAAAGAGTGTTGCAATGACGTTTACAAGAAAAACGATGACCCGATATCCGCTGCTCCTAGGCGGACGATCGCTGCCATATGTACGATCTCAGCGATTCCTGGGTGTTGTAATCGACTATAATCTGTCATGGTCACCTCAGATCAAAAACCTCCGTGCGAGGATTACTGCAGCATCGCAAGTGTTCAGGTTCATGGCAAGAACAAGGTGGGGTAGCAACTGCCGATCAATGCTTCTGCTTGAAAAAGCCTACGTTGAAGGAAACTTGCGCTACTGTCTACCAGTGCTACAAAGATTATCTACATCAAGCAATAAGACTCTCAATGCCGCACGGAACAACTGCCTGCGAATATGTCTTGGCCTCCCAAAGGGTTCCTCTGCATCAGGAACAGTAGCGGAGGCAGGATGTCTCCCACTAGAGGTAATTGCCGCCCAGGAAACTATGCGTACCCATCTCCGCCATGTCCTGCAAGCGAAGAAGCACTTCCTACACCGTGTCCACCAAACTCACAGCAACTCTAGCTTTGGCCAGGCAGTGCAGCTCCTGCCCCTTCCTACTATTAATCAGCCTCAGAAACTACTACCTCTGGCCTTTCCTCCATGGACACTCTCTCCTCTAAAGGTGAAGAAGTCTGTTCCAGGTGTGAATGCAAAGAGCCGCATGCCACAGGCAGCACTTCTGCAAGCTACTCTCGCCTACTTAATCGAAGAATATACGCAGCACACCCATATCTTCACCGATGGTTCAACTACTAAAGAAACTTCTTCTTGTGGCCTTTATGTGCCCTCAACAGGCCATGCCCTTTCTTACCGGCTGCAGCGGAGGACCTCCTCTACAACAGCTGAGCTTCACGGCATTAAGAAAGCTGTTTCTTACATCCTGCGCCGAACCGCCGGCCGTTGGGTTATCTTCACCGATTCAAAAGCATCTCTGCAGATTCTGGCCAACCTGCTGAAGAAAACGAATCACCAGCCAGTTTCCCTGGACATTGGGTATATCCATCATTTAGCTATTGCCGCAGGCCACTGCATAACATTTCAGTGGGTACCTGCTCACTGTGGCATTATGGCTAATGAAAAAGCAGATGAAGCGGCCCGTAAGGGCCATGAACATCAGAGATACATTCGAAGTTTTCTCACGAAATCTGATGCGTCCCAAATGGCTAAAAGTTTTGCGTACGAAGAAACGTATCGGTTTTGGAGTTTGCCGACACATCTGTACCAATTTCTTCACTCAATCGACCCACATCTTAGATCAAGACTCTCACCCAGAATTCCTCGACAACACGAAACACTTTATCACCGACTTCGTCTGAATGCTGCATATACAAATGGCCTGCGATACCGTTTTGGACAAATGAACAGTCCGCATTGTGACAACTGTGCTTCGATAGAAACTGTGGAACATATCCTGCTTGAGTGCCCTGCGTATGCTAACGAGCGTGCGTACTATGAACATTGCATGCAGAAGCTCTGCCCTGTGCCCCTAACAATGGACAAAGTTTTAGGCCCCTTAGCCTGCTTCAGGCAACAGAGACTTGCAATGAACTTTCTTTTTACATATTTAAAAGCCATTGGACATCTCGATAAGCTCTAAATTCACTTGCAGGTTACCTTCATGCATTCTTCTTGCAGTGAACTTCGTCAGCCCATTCGACGGACTATGCACTCCATCATTCCATAGGTTACATCAATACTCGCCACTGCATCCTTAGTACCCATTTCATGGCTGCATTTTATCTTCGTTTTTTTTTCACCTCTTCCACGCTGCTCTCCTTCAGTCTTTTTCTCCCAAATTCTCCTCCCTACGCAGAGTAGCATGCCAGCGATATTGAAACGCCGGCTAAATTCTCTGTTTCTTCATTAAAGAGTCTCTCTCTTTCTCTCTCTTGGCACATGAACTTAAAAATGTAGCAGGGCGTTACAGCATTCCAACTGCGTTTTCCGCCCCTGGAAAGTTGGGAGGAATCTGTTAAAAAGGTGCACAACCAGATGGAAGATGGAGGCGAAAGGACGGCAACAGAAAGAAAAAATGAATATAGCATTAAACACGAAGCCCCGTTCGATACCTGTGAATATGGGCTTGTGTGCAAACTGCCGTTATCTTATTTTCTACTATACCTCGGCCAAACCGGACGATTCCCCAAGGAAAGATTACTAGGACACAGAAGATTACTTGGGGGAAAATACGTTGATAATGTCCCTAAACATTGCGGCACGTGCAGCACAAACGACAGGAAAAAAAAATCCAGTGCAAACCGCTTTTCGACAAAACGACCTTCCTTTTGATGCGCAGGGACCAGCTCACGCCTGAGGTTATGGAAGCCTTCCATGTGCGCATCAGTGGAGATTACTGCGTTAGTCCGACTTCCGTCCGCTTCTCTGATAGGGAGTATCTGTTCTTGGCCAAATCATTGGGATTCACAGGGTAGCAGACACAGCGAAGTGTGGCATATTCCAACATGCCGCACAATATATATGGTACATATAGCATAACAAACACGCTTTCCCATCTTTTAAATAAGTTTCACGGTGCAAAATATGACGTATCACAATCATGCATTAAAGATATACAGGACTTAAGTGTTACTTTTTATATTTCACCAGGCTTTCACTCCTTCTTTATCTCTTTCGTTCGATGAAGTGTTGAACTGATCTGAATAACCTAAGACCTGTTTATCTATGAAATAATTATTATTTCTGTTGCTTTTTGTAATCATTTTTGTATGCACTTCATTTCTTACTGCATTTTCCAATGATGCGCCAACCGTTCTTAGCAACCATTGCTTGCATTTTGCTGTGTTACTTGTGCATGTAATTTGCATGTTGCCTGCTGCCCTGCTTTGTAGGGGCCGATGGGCATGTCAAACCACAATTTCTGGCTTTTTTATCTCGACCCTCACCATGTCTACACGGAGCAAAAATTGAAATTGCTATTGAAAACACATGATGTTAATGACGTGATTGTTTTGTTCTTGGTTTTTCTTTTATTCGAGCATATGTCTGGAAGAAACCTTCCGTTGTGAGTAGCGCTCGTCTTTGTCCACGCTCGTCCTTGTTTTTCCGCGGCAACTTCTCCTGTATGCATATCAGTCAACTAGCCCAATTTTTTGATCTCCTTAGTATAGACAAGAACGTTGACTTCTGTAAACGCCATGCAGTGTAATATTTGTAATCACATAACGGCTCAGAGATTTAGGATGTCTGTGGAGTTCTCATTGCTCGGTGCGCTGTAACCCGACTATTAAAAATATGTCCGTTATAATGAATGGGATACGAGAAAGCTTTGAAAGCAAGTCTAGTGCTTTAAAGAACATTGGTTTGGTTTAGTTTTTGGGGTTTAATGTCCCAAAAGCGAGTCAGGCTATGAGGGACGCCGTAGTGAAAGGCTCCGCAAATTTCGACAACCTGGGGTTCTTTAACGTGCACTGACATTGCACAGTACACGGGCCTCTAGAATTTCGCCTGCATCGAAATTCAACTGCCGCGGCCGGGCGAAATTCAACTTCCGCGGTCCGGATAGAACCTTTGTCATTTGGGTCAGAAACCGAGCGCCATAACCACAGAGCCACCGCGGCGGGTTTGAAGAACTTTCCCTGGTCTTTTTAAGACACCTGTGCCTGTTTGGCATGCATGGTCAAAGTGGAAAATGTTTCTCCTCTTCAGAACATCTGAAACAGATGAAAGGTGTTGCGAGGACATTTTACAGTGGCGTTCAAATATCGAACGGATACAAGTGCAATAAAACAGGGGTTATTCATTTTTACCACCTTATAGGACTAGCAAGAGTGTGATTAACCCACAAAAGCACACTCCGGAACGAACAGGCGGCTCTAAAATCCATCTGCGCTTACTATATAAGGCAGTATAAATACCACAGTTGATACAGCTGTACTGGTGATAACACAGACGATACAGCGATACACAGGGGACAAACGTGATATGTATCTAACACAGGACTCACTACATTGAAAATGCGGATGGAAATAATGTTTAGGTAGGCTTAGTGAATGTGCACCGCTCTAACAGAGCCATCAGTACAGATGTTGGGCACCCCGGCTGAAAATAGTTGTGCAGCCTGCGAAGAGGCTGTGAGACCTTTTTATTAGTCCCGCCATGCTTGCTTGATAAGAATTTTTCACAGCTGGCATTTTTAGGTGCACGAAAGTAATTCTTGCTTGGAGTAATCGCCCATATATTTATAAGTGTCTGCAGCTTCGAGCCTAAAAAGTAATCACTCATCCTTTCTAAGGCTGTGTGACCACGAACGCAGTTGTGCCAACAAGCGCTGCGACATTTAGCATTACCTGAGATATTTCGCCGCCTCGTTTGTTGCGAGCACTAAGTGGAATTACACGTAAAACATCTTTCATCTATCAATAATAAACAGAAAATGCGTTCGCATTAACACAATAGGAACTGTTTTTCTTCTTAAAAACTTGGTCTGAAGACTTTGTTCCCGTCACGATCAAAACGCTAATAGAAGTTTACCCAGTGGCTATAAACAAAGCATAACCTTTGACATTGACGATATTTGCGTGTTTTTCAACTCTTGCACTTCTTTTTACTTTTCTCCGCCAATAACTGCACAAACATTTTAGTAGAGCGCGGGTTACGTGCACCACGTTGACTAAACAGAAAGGCGCCTAGACGAGACAGAGGAAGAAAATAACAATTTCTCTTTGTAAATGCCTTCCGAAGTTTTGCTGTTTGTAGTCTGAACGCTTTCTCACTTCAATCAGCCAAAGTGTCTATTATTTTTAGGTACAGTAGGACAGGAAATTATTCGTAAATAGCTGCGTGCTCCGCACTTTTACTCAAACTGATGTCGATAACCAGAGTCGCATTGGGAAATTAGCAATGAAGTGGGGACACATGGCACCGCACATCAAAGGTGATGAAGTGCATATTGCAACCGTGCAAAACGTCGAGGGACGAAGAGAAGAAAGCACAGTACAAAACGCGAAACTTCAACTTAGATTAACTAGTAGAAAAACCACATTTATACAAGATTCTTAATCACACCGTATAGACAACAGACACATTCACGTGACACTGGTACGCGGTTTCGCGTGGCACAAGATAGCATCTAGATTGTTGAATACTTTCTTTGATAAGGATAAGGAAGCTGTGCTTATACAACGGTCATTTTATTTATTTATGCAGTAGGCTTCAAAAATTCCCCTGCTAAGCTGGGTCGGTAATTTTTCTGGAAAGTGTGTCGTGCAACCTGGGCTAGCAGTTACGGCAATGGCGACACAATTGTCCTGAAAAAATTACCGACCCAGCTTAGCAGGGAAATGTTTTGAAGCCTACTGCATATAAAAAGAAAATTACCGTTGCATGCGCACCACTTCCGTATCCTTATCCAAGAAGGAATTCAACTACCTAGATTCTAACTTGTGCCAGGCGCGCCCGCGTGAAGGGTCACGTGATGATGTCTGCTGTCTATCAGGTGTGCTTACGAATCTTGAATAAATGTGCTTCTCCTACTAGTAAATCTCAGTTGAATTTCTGCGTTTTGTACTGTGCTTTCTTCTCTTCGTCCCGCGTCGTTTTTCGCGGTTGCAATATGCACTCCATTGTTAACCACCAACTAGCCGCCTTTAAATGCTACACGAAAGGCGCTTGGCTGAAAATGCATGACATGCCAACAAGACAGTAACAAATCTTAACACAATAAATAGTTACACGGCGCTCTTTCGGCACCTGAGCGAGCGGAGCTCAGGAATTTCACAATTCTACTTTCAGCTGCCAAACTATTGCACATGGATGAAATGAAATAAGCGAAATCGGAAGCGACAATAGACACACATGAGTGCGACTCTTTTTGCTGGAATTGTACGGCTTGAATAACGCCTGCCTTCTCCACCATGCTTTCTAGTGGTAAAAGTGCTTCCTCGAAGTGTTAACACTGACATGCACCGACAGATCATCGTACACTTACCGCTACCATCAAGCTGTGCACACTGTGAACATAATTCGAATTCATACCTGGAGAATGTCTTTCCCCTGTGTAAAAAATGAACAGCACTGAGCGAAGACCTCAAAGCATCCATCTCCTTAACAAGTACCGCCTAATGTTTTTGTTTAAAAAACAATTAAACGAAAGAAATGTGATGAAAATAGCATGAAAAATGACAGACGCATAATAGACAAAAATACTCAAATATGTATTAGGTGTACGACGTACATGAACTCAGGTGAGGTGCAGTAACACTATGATTTTTTTAGGGAAAGACAAGATCGTGGTCCGATCCCAGATTATAGACAATATTGCACCGACCAAAGCCGATGTGTTAGAGTTTCTTGCCAACATCTATGGCTACAGGGCGACTTAGCAGCCAGTTCCCAAGAAATGGCACCAGCTACATGGCTGTGCTTGCCGCGTTCCAAGATTTAAACAGTTTTCTGCGGACTTAAGTCCTGTTTACCTCTACTTCTGCCTTCCTGTGTCGTAAGCTAATGTTACCTGAGTAAGCAATATGTGCCATAGCTTCTTTCCGGCTCCCACGTCGTGCAAGTTATTATGCAGCTTTTTTTCGCCGATTCTGAAATGTAAGATTTTTGCATCAGGTGATAATGTCTTGCGCTGTTTCTCTCTTGAGTAACCATTAACGAACTGGTAAAAGCAGGGCACCGCCACCATTTTGAAGATGCACTGCTGAGACTTTTTGGCAGCTCCTCAAGGTAACAAAGTTTAATCATGTGCCGAAGTATTTTTCGGACTTTCGTCATGAGGCTCCCGTGCTAGCTTTCTGAATTGTGCACGAGCAGCAAATACCAGGTCGAATAGAGCAATTAGTAGCAGCGCCAAGCCCTGTAGTGTAAAACTGTATGTTTCAGTCAATATTTCGCAAAATAACACTGCGGAGATGTTTTTCGTGATATCTCTGCTTCAGGGCAGTTTGCGTATATGTTATATATGTATACATATGGTATATGATTATATGGTGTTTTCGTCCTACTTTCTTGTGCGTGTTGCTACAGCGCTCTAGTCCTCATTATGATGAACCAACAAGCCAGCCATTGCGTATAAAGCATACTTCAGGGCAGATTCGAAGCCTGCTATACTGCATGCTATTCGGCCAGTTTGGCAGGTGACCACGACTGAAGCAAGAGGGGATTATTTCTTTGAATTGTATGTCGGCCACGCTTATGTACAAATCTCTATTTTGCGAGCTTAAAGGCTCAGCGCAGGCGCTATACATTACATCCCATGTCTTTTAAATGATGTTAAGAGCCGTTTTCTTGCGCTAAAGGCCACCGAACTCATCCAGAATTGCGTTATTTTAATCCGTATTCTGACTTATTTTGTCTGCAGAACAATTTTGTTTTTGCAACGATATTCAGTTATTAACGCGACACCTGTTAAGTGGCCGATACTGGGTTTCGCGTCGTACTAGGTAGGGCTGTGTAAAAGGTGACATGAGGCACAATCAGACATGTCTCGTGTAGCGACATCTTACGTAAAATCTTTTAGATTAATTAGGTTTCTTAAACCAACATTAGGTCCGCTAAGTGGCCACTAAATGTATGTTAAAACGGCGGGAATCTTGTTTCGTCCACTTCCGAAAAAAATTCTGGAGCGACTTTCGTGGAGTAGCTGTCTCGCCAGAAAGGTGCGAAATTCTGACGTCCCGTTGCTTAAGGCTTGTGCAGCAGCGTAGCCGTGAACTACTGCAACAAGGTACATATTTGTCTTGTTACTGCATCTCCTTGGCTAGCCGTGGAAGCAATTACAGTTCTCTTTGTGGTAATCTTCATGACAATAAAACTGATTGAGTAGGAGCCTATGGAAGAGGCAGATTTTGACAGTTCGCCGCTCGAAGAAAGCAATTACATTCTCTGCTCGCGCTAACTGCATTATATAGCTCTGATTTTTTTGTCTCGTTTTATAGAACGATCTGGACGTACAAACAAAAGACGACGAGGGCTGCATAGAGCGATGCGAATATAAAGGCTCTCAAAAGCATGTGCCAGAGAAAACTGTCTATTCGCGCTGCAGCGAAACCCTTGTCTGTGCATAAGAATGCCCTTCAAAGCGAGCAAAAGGACTGTAGACGCATGGTCCACACGTGCTTTGCAAGAAGCAGCTAAAATCAAAAAGTCGAATTTTTTCCTCAAAGCAAGAAGCACAGCTTGTGGAGCATATTTTATGTGTGGAAAAATACTTGCTTGGACTGACGAGGAGGGTTGTTTGAAAACTGGTTTATGACATTTGTGAACCAAATGAAATTTCTCATTCGTTTCACAGAGACCGCAACACGTCAGGAAAAGATTTGCTCACCTCCCTCTTTGGGCGTTATCGATTCGTGAACAAGAAGGACTTTCAATGCTCAGAGTCAAGCTACTGCCAATGTTGCCGGTGAAGGAATAGTTGAAGGCTACTTCAAATTTTCAATGCAGACGAGACTGCCGTTCAGAATGGGCACAGACCATCGAAGACAATCGCAACTAAAGGGGAGAGGACGGTATCTGCCGTCACAAGCGGAGGAGGAGGACGGATGGTGACCGTGTTTTTCTGCGCCAATGCTATTGTCTTCAATTTTCCACCTGTCACGATGCTTGCGCGCAAGCATGTCAAACCATCACTCACTGCACAGATTCCCCCCCCCCCCCCTTGAAAATTTCAGTACGTTTTCGATAATGGCTGGGCAAACGAGAAAATTTTCGTGCGATTTTTGCAGCACTTTGTCCAGATTGTCCGATGCACTCCTGATCACAAATCACTGATAGATTTGGATGGCCACATGTGCCACACCAAGAACATAGCAGCGATTCAGTATGCAAGAGATAATGGATAATTCTGCTGTCTCTCTCTCCGCAAACGACACACAAGCTACAGCCACTTGACCTAAGCTATTCCAAACCATTCAAAAATGCTTACAACAACGCATGCCGGGAGTGGTTGCTGAGCAACATTGCGAGTTGCATCACGATGGAGAATGTAGATTACCTTGTAAGCAAAGCCTTTGAACGATGAGGAAACATGAGCAATTTAACCAATGGATTCAGGTAGTGTGGTGTTTGGCCAATTTCTCATGCGCCCCTGGACGACCCTGTGTCTGATGAAGCGCCATTGGCAAGCAAAGCGGGACATCAGACTTGCGGCCAACGCTGAAATTCCCGCACTCACTGCTCGCCGGCAACTTCTACCGAAGACAATGAAGAGCCCGCTCATAATGACATGAACTTTCATGTTCATTCTCATCTGGATGCTATAGAAAAAGCAAAAAGACGGAAGTCAAAGCCCAGCACCGCTTTGACCTCATCGCTTTACAAGGCCAAGGTAGATGCAGCAAAACCTCCCGAGGAATCAGGTATGACCTCAAGAGAACGATACGTAAAATCGAACGGGAAAGCTGTATGTTGCAGTCTTCAATAAGAAGATATTTACCTGAAAGAAAAACGTTGTGCGAAGCGATCAACAAGCACCAAATGTGACTGGGTGTGCCTCGCGTGCAAATAATTATGGAGCGACACAGCGCTTCGTTCTATGTGGATCCAATGCACGATGTGTCACGAGTGGACTCACGAGGAGTGCACAGGGCCGCATGGATTGTACTTCAAGTGCTCCGAGTGCAAGGACTAATTTTTTTTTATTTTGACAAAATGTCTCCTTTTGCCCCTCCTTATGTCTTGTTTTGCCCCATTGGTCAGGGCAAAATTAGACGAATAGGGCTTTTTTATCATTGATGAATATTCATCGTTACAAGGTTTCTTAGTTTTGCTGACCTCTTAGCTACGATGCTAAGGAGTGCTACTGTGCAACGTTTTCGGCCTTCAAAATAAAAGAGTAAGAATAGTATGAGTTTGCAAATTTTTGACCCCGCCTACGCTACTATGTGTTTGTTTGTTTTGTTGTCTGTGGTAGTCGTCGGCGTAAGCGGTGGGTTCGTTTCCACGGTAACCACTTCGAGGGAGGTTACCATGCAATAATTAGGGTATCGGGAGAGCAGAGGTATGCCCAGCCAGAGGATGGTCACCCAGGAAGGATGAGGGTATGGCGAGAGCCTATGCAGGCGCAACCAGTCGGCGCTTCGCATGGAAACAATCTGGAGGGCTGTTGCCCTGGAAGGACGAGAGAGGGTTAACATAGAAGGTGTCTTTATGACGTGAGCTTAGAATGATGTGGTTTGGTTTATGCGCGTTTAACGTCCCAAGTCGACTCAGGCTATGAGGGACGCCGTTGTGAAGGGCTTCGGAAATTTCGACCACCTGGGGCTCTTTAATGTGACCTGACTTCGCAGAGTACACTGGCCTCTAGAATTTCGCCTCCATCGAATTTCGACCGCCGCGGCCGGGATCGAACCCGCGTCTTTCGGGCCAGCAGCCGAGCGCCATACCCACTCAGTCACCGCGGGGGCCTGCGTAAAAAGATGTAACCGTAGAATACTTACGACGGTAAGCCTACGAAGAATGATTACCGTGTTATGAAGAAATGGCGAGGTTGAGAGAAGGCGCAACTGGTACGTGGTTACAATAGGAACCAACCGTATGGTAATTTAACCCCCTTTAAAGAAACCACCCCTAGAAGAAGGACGGTTGCCGCTGAAGGAAGTACGGCAAGAGGAGAAGGTTAGGCGGGAGTGCAGGAAGGCGCACCACGGTAACTTTCCGGAAGGCGGTTACCATTGAAGGAGGAGGGAGGGTGTAGCGAGAGCGGAGGAATCCAGCACGGTCCATCTGCGAGAACTGCTGCGAAACGCGGCGCTTGAGGAGAGCATCATCGGTGGAGCGGCGCTTCAAGAGCGGCAGATTGCAGAGGAGACCTATGCGAAAAACGACTGTGTAAGGAAATCTCAAGAGAGCACCCTAGAACTATTCATATGCGAGGTCACTTTCATATTCTCGCGAACAACATATCGCCAAGTACAAAGAAATTAGCATCTGCCGCTGAATCTCGCGTCAACCAGTGGAAACGATCCTGTCAGTTTCTTTGTGTTTTCTTTCTCGAAGCCATGAATTTTTGCTGCCTTCTCAGAATAAAAATGCGCGGAAAAAACGTACTTCGTAGGTGTGTACTATACTAGTTAGATCTTCGAACCACTGCAGATATACATTTAGATAGAAAGCAGCCTTTTCATTATTCTTATTTTTTTTATAACTGACAAGATGTAACAGCAAGAAAACCTACGAATAACATAGTGAGATCTTTAGGTTCCATGAAAATATGCGTCTTTAGTTGATGTTAGCGCGCTTGTTAGAGAAATGTCAGTGCACTCAAACATTCGTTTAATACTGAGTATCAGTGTCAATTTTAAACTTTTTGCTGATTAGTCTGCTTCTTTTGTCTTCTGTATGATTTGCACATTTTTAATAAGAGGTGTTACACATTATAATGCACAAAAACTTGAAGGCTGATAAGAACGCACTACAAAAGAGTCTATACTATATCCCCGAAAAGGTGTAAGAATGAAATGTAGTACAGAAAAAGAGTAAAGCTTTCTAGGAGAGCCTAGGAGAAATCAGCTTCAGAAGCAGTGCCTGCTGCTGAGGACAGAAAAAAAAACAAGTGACCATAGCGGTGCATAACGCAGCAACTGCGGCGAAGTAAGCCGATCATGCTGTCCAGCTAAGAAAAGCTGCTGAGGGCGGCCGCTCCTCAATCTGAGAAAGCAGCCAAGAGTGACAATACGCGCTGCCCAGCTCGAACAAGAAAAAATTGGGAATGCGAGGCACATTCAGCAGCTAAAAGACCATACCAATACTAACACTTGGATGTTCTGGTCTTTTCGCTGTTCCTCACAGTAAATGAAACTTGCTCCTTCACTTCTCCACTTGAATCGGGCTTGCCACAAGGCTCTGTGCTGGGACCCTTGCTTTTTCTCATCTATATGAACGACTTACTTGGTAGCTTTAAATTTAAAAACCTGATAGCTATAAAGGTTCACCAATCAAACTTTTGCAGGTGACTGCGCCAAATACACCGAAATTAACTGTGACTCTAATGTAGGTCTTCTTCAGTCCGACATTAACCGTGCTCTAGACTGGGCTGACACTTGTACACGAAATAAATACTAAGAAATGCCTGTACATGTTTGTTTCTCATCATACCACTACATTGTCCGCATATCATCTGATTAATAGTAACATTAAATCTATGTCCACTTACAAATATCTATGCGTATTGATCTCTTCTACGGTATGTTGGAAAACGCATGTAGGCTATATAACCAACAATCCTAATCGCGTGACATAAGTCGCAATTTTATCTTTCTTTTATAGTACTGTAAAGTTACTTCACAAATTGTTATTTCGCAATGAACTGGAATACGCTGCCCCAATCTAGTACCTCAGTATTGAGACGCTCACCTATCAATTTGAGTCTGTCAAAAACCGGGCCGCTTGTTTCATTGCTTGTGATAAGCACCGTTTTGTCCAGTGCAACTGCTATGAAAGCAAGCTGATCATTACCAGTCATGACACAACCAAGAACAATATTCGGTCTTTGCCTGTTCCGTATGATACTTCGTGACCATCCCATTCTTAAGAATAGGTTGCGAATGCCGCCTTGGACGCATCCACCGCCCTAGTAAGACTGGTGTTCTTTCATGACGAACCAACCATTTGTTCAATTCGTTCATCCGCAGTACATCTGCAGTCCGAATCAGCTTCCCTGATTTGCCGTAGGAATATTTGAGGATTCTGCATTCAAGACTTCCTTATCTAACCTGCTCTTGTCATAAATCCCAAAAATATTTGCATTGTCGTTTCGTCTTTATTTTTAGATAATTTCCCAAATCAGTTAGTCTTTTACATGGCTCCACTCCTTATTCTGCAAGCGCATGTTAATGCTTCAGGACCGTAATATCCTGGTCCTTTTTTCTGATTTCAAAAGTTGATGCTGTGCCATGTATGCTTATTTGGTTTTATACTGTGCGCGGTTTCTTTTAATTTGTTTTCATGTTTTGATGTAACCTTTCAATTTTTTCGGTGGCCTGGCAGGATTGTTATTGCGATCGAAATGCAGAAAATCCCTAGGTGCTTCTTGGAAGCGACCTTGCTACGGTGACCCTGTATTAAGAGGTTTAGCTGAATAAGGAAATCGTAATTTCAAAAGTATACTTCTTGCAACACAAAACGCAACTAGGGCACCAGGAATAAAAATTATTCCTAGTCCGGCAATAGATCCCGCATCCAGAACTAATTTTAGGCAGTTCCGGCTTCGATAAGAGCATGGTCACGAGCATGGTCACGAGCATGGTCACGAGAATGCCCTTCTTATTGCTGCAGGCCTTCCTGCTGTCGCAACTCTTGCCGATGTTATCCTGCCTTGGCTGCAACGTCACCACTGATGCGGGAATTTGCGAAGAGCCCGGCTGGAATCAGCATGAAAGCATCGTTCGACCGTCATCGCCTTTTCCAGCTCTTGACCGGATCTTCGCCTGGCAACCCCAGGCCACTATCTGCGCGGGTGCACTACTACAAAGCCACCCACCCTTCACGGACCACTTGAGGCACCGCACCGCTACGAGCATGGTCACGAGAATGCCTTTCTTATTGCTGCAGGTTGGTTATTTGCCATGCGCATCTTGTACTCGCACTAGCGATCCTTGCTTATTTGCGGTGTCGTGCCCCTCAGACACAGTCAAGCGTTGCCAAGCGTTTTTGTGTCGATGATTACTTTCCCTCGCCGTACATGCTCACTTTTTCTCCTTGTTTCTTATCCTGTCAGGCGACATCGAGTTAAATCCTGGTCCTCCTCCGTCTCTTGATTCTATTGCTGAAAGTTTGTCACGCTTAGAACTTGCACAAAAATCCGTTCTGTCTGAACTTGCAGTGATTCGTGCTTCCCAGTCGAATTTCCAAAGCTTGGTCAGTAGCCTCTCATCGCGCGTCGATGCACTCGAAAAAATTGTCGCAACAAGTCAGTGCAACGATGTCAGTCCAACGCCTAATTCAAACCCGGCTATTCACAGCCTTTCAACTGAAATTCGAATCCTCAAAGAAAAATGTGACGACTCGGAAAACCGACTTCGCCGAAATAATCTGCTGTTCTTCGGACTACCTGATACGGCGGATGAAACATGGGAGCAATCTGAAACGGTCGTGATTTCTTTCTGCATAGATAAGTTAAGCACATCAATCGATTCCGCCAACATTGAAAAAGCGCATCGCTTAGGCCGCTTCGAGCAAGGGAAACAACGGCCAATAATGGTCAAATTCTCGCATTTTAAAGATAAATGCAAAATCCTTTCTGCTGACCCTAAGCTCAAAGAAACTGACTTTTCAATCCGTGAAGATTTTTCAGTGCGCGTGCGTACAGCTCAAAAGAAACTTCGTGCGTTCGGCAAGGAAAGTGGTTTAAAATACAAAGTAAGATATGACAGGTTAACCATGGGCGATAAGCAGTTCGTCTACGATGCGGATACTGATTCCGTGGTAGAGCATCGGTCATAGCGGTCACTGTCTGTTTCAAGGCTCCCCTCCCACCATCAGCCACTTTTGCCTCCGTCACCTTCGCATGTTTGTGAAACTATGGCTTTTGTTTTAGCAAACATTCGTAGCTATCTTCCGAAGAGAGAGTCAGTGGAAGCCTTTCTTGACGATCACGGCACCGATATTGCCATATTTACAGAATCGTGGCTCTCCGATAATATCTCAGACGAGGAACTGCTTGACAACAATAAACCGTTTTTCATCTACAGACGTGATAGGGCCTCGCGCAGGGGTGGGGGTGTTTTAGTCTTTATTAAAACCAGTCTTAATTCTTCTCTTCTCATGACTCATCCCTGCCAGGAAATTCATTGTATCGGAATTACCCTTTCCACAAGCACATGCATAGTTATTGCATGTTATCGCCCTCCTGACAGTGACAGTTCCTTTATTGCCGATTTTTACTCGGTTCTGCTCGTTCTTAATACCCGTTTTCCTAAAGCCAATTACATCCTCTGCGGTGACTTTAATTTCCCTGACATCGATTGGGGAAACTTGAGCACATCTTCTCGTCAAGCGAAAGATTTCCTTGACGTTGTCATGACATTTAACCTCACCCAAGCAGTAAACTTCCCTACACGTGGCAGTAACACCCTTGACTTAGTTTTTGCATCTAGCCCCGAACTCATCCAATGCATATCGAGCACTGACGGTTTCAGTGACCACAACACAGTTATTTTCAACCTATCACTCCCGTTTCCCCAACGGCAGCGCTCTGTTAAGTTCATTCGCGATTATAAAAGGGGAGACTTCGCCTGTATCAACTCGGAGCTTGAGAACTTTTTTCTTCATTTCAAGCAGTCTGCATCTAATAGGTCTGTCGAAGAAAACTGGCTAACTTTCAAAAACAAACTTTCAAATCTGGTCGAAACCTATGTTCCGCTGATATGCATTCGCGGTGACTCCAACAAGCCCTGGTACTATAACTCCTTAAGGAGGCTTTCTCAAAAGAAAAAGCGTCTTTTTCGTGAAGCTAACAGAACTGCACTGGCTTATAAATGGACAAAATATTTCTCGTGCCTGCAGGATTACACGCGTCTCCTAAGGTGTACAAAAAGAAAGTTTTTCTACAATGATCTGTATGGCATTCTACTAACAAACCCAAAGAAATTCTGGCGGATGTTATCACCCAAATCAGGCAACACTCATTGCATTACCCTTTTGTATCCTGATGGTTCACAGGTGCCTCCAGAACTTCGATCTGACGTCATGAACTCTTATTTTACATCAGTCTTCACACATGAACCTGCCTGGAATACATCACACAAAGATTTTTTAAACTTTTCTGCGATGGCACCTATCAACATCACTACTGCTGGCATTTGTGCTCTGATAGACAAACTAAAGTTATCCAGTGCTGCCGGGCCTGACAACCTCACTGCCAAAATATTAAAAGCTAGAAAAAATGTATCTTCTCATTTTCTAAAAATAATCTTTGATCAATCTCTTGCGAACAGTTCCATACCTAGTGACTGGAAAATTAACAAAGTCATTCCTGTGTTCAAGGCTGGCAGCCGGAGCGACCCGTCGAATTATCGTCCTATTTCATTAACTTGCAAACCATGTAAATTTCTTGAGCATATTATATACTCGCATATTGCATCCCACCTCAATTCCAACTCCTTTTTCTTCAAAAATCAGCATGGCTTTCGTCACGGCTATTCATGTGAATCACAGTTATTTGAGTTTACCATGAACCTTCACTTAAACCTTGATTCTTTGTTCCAAACCGATGTCATCTATCTTGATTTTTCCAAAGCATTCGACCGTGTCCCACATCAACGTCTTATGTTCAAACTTTCAGGTCTTCACCTTCACCCACTTGTTTTAGACTGGATTCACAATTTTCTCCCAACTCGCTCTCAGTTCACCGTAATAGGCGGACTTCCTTCAAATTCTACTTCCGTCTCCTCCGGAGTACCACAGGGGTCTGTGTTGGGTCCGCTTCTCTTCTTAATATTTATTAACGGCCTCCCACACAACATCTCATCCACCATCCGTCTTTTCGCAGATGACTGCCTTATCTACCGCCGTATAAATACTAAAGACGATCAAGCTGCCCTCCAAAACGATCTGAAGCTCATCGAAATTTGGTGCTCTTTGTGGATGATAGAACAGAACATTAGGAAGTGCAGTTTTATGCAAATTTCTCGGAAACGCTCCAATTTACCTTATCCTTACTCTTTATTTTCTGAGGACCTATTGCAAGTTGAATCTTATCGTTACCTTGGCATCACAATCAATAGCAAATTAACTTGGGTTGATCATATTACAAAAATCACGGCCGACGCTTCACGTACACTTGGTTTTATTAGAAGATCACTTCCCTCTTCCCCCGCTAACATACGTAAACTGGCATATGAAACTTTTGTCCGCAGTAGGCTGGAGTATGCATCCGCGATCTGGAGTCCTCATCAGTCCTACCTAATTAACATGCTCGAAGCCGTCCAGAACCGTGCAGCACGCTTCATATCGTCAACATACGACTTTCATTCCAGCGTAAGTTCCATTAAATCAGCACTTGACCTCACTTCCTTAGCTCTCAGACGAAAAGTTGCGCGCCTTTGCTTGTTCCATAAGTTATACTTCAATTTCCCCTATCTCCGTGGTTCCCTCATATCTCCTCCCTTTCGTACATCGCGCCGCCTTTTCAATTCAAATAGCGTCCAACGACTTCATGGCTCCACCAATGCTTTCAACAAGTCCTTCTTTCCGACCGCAATTGAAGAATGGAACCTTCTGGCCGACTCACTAACAAATGTGCACGATGCGACAAGGTTTAAGGCGATGTTGTTAGATCACCTGGGTTGACATGTTTTTTTTTTCCTAACCTCTCGCCGACGTGTGTGGTGCTTGTGGCCTAAAGGCATTTTTTACATGCACCGTTCTAACTATTCGCGTTTCTTGCTTCTCTTTATGTTCCTATATTGCATTGTTATATTTTTGTGACCTTTGTTTTTCCACATCAACCTTGTATACGCTCCCCCCTTATGTAATACCCCGACAGGGGCCTTTAAGGGACAATAAATGATGATGATGATGATGATGATGATCCTTGTAATCTGAAGTGCTTTTCTTCAAGGACGAAGTTTCTGTGGAAGCTCTGTACCTACCGATGGCTACGCTACGGTTCGGTCGATGCTTACAAGTAGTTGTTCCCTCGTATCAAATCAACTACACCTTAGCCGTTTCCGCTCAGTTCTATTGTTGGTCAATTGGCCCACCCTACAATCGGCTTGCCGTCCTTGATAGCTTAGTTTGTAGAGTGACTGCCTCGGACAGTCAGAAATCCAGAGTTTATTCTCCGAACCAGGGAGGAATTGTTATCCACTATAAGCTTTCCGCGAAAACTGTAGGCGCCCCTTTGCTGCTGAATACTTTAGCTTTGATTTTGGATACGGAGCTATTAAACATTCATTTCAAATCCGCCAAAATAATGCATCCAAATTCAAATATTTATATTAGCTATGCAAGGGCATTACCGCCATGTTGCCAGATGTCTTGCAACTGTTTGGCAGCCCTTTTAAAACAAGCATTCCTCTCTTTAGCAAACATGTCCTATACAGTTAGACAAAAATTTTGAAAAAAAAAATTCCAAGGTACTGTTATAGAAATATTGAACATGAGGGTTCATTCTTCCGACGTGAAGCAAAATGCTTCTTTTTTTTGCACACCTCGAATGGACTAGTTAAATTTGTCGTACAAAACAAATAGCGAACGCTTTTGACGATAGCATAAACGTTAATAGCAGAAAAGCAAGCATGCTGAGGGGAGATCTGCGAATATATAAATTTTTACGGTACGATGTCACAGTTACAAGACGCAGGCTTATTTGGAGGAATTTGTATTCTTCTTGATAGGAGTTAGTCCTGTCCTCTATTTTGTTCCGATGCGCTGTCCTAATTTCGGTGATTATTGTTAGAAAAATTGTCGAAAAATCATATTACTAACTGCTGTTGATGGATGTGTGCGGAGAGAGCGAGAGGAGAAAGAAGGCAGACACTGTGGCAGGCATCAACTTGCCTTATAGTCTGCCTCCTAAGAAGGTGTTCTTGCCAGAATAAAATACTTTGAATATGAACTGGGACGATGGGAGCAGCGGTGAAAACAATCTGAGCTCATCCAGGTCGAGCACCGACACACGCGACGGCAGCGTTGCTCCGGAAGCGCTGTTCATCTTCGTGTTTGGCACGAATGTTCGTCTTCATTATAACCGCCCCCGGGGAGAAGAGAAGCCATCGTGGCGACTTAAGGCCACCGTGGGATGGCTGGTTTGTAATCCGGTCTGAGGCGCTGTACATGAACTGCCTCGCGTCCGTGGCGGATGATATCGGTAGACAGTGTGAGGTGTTCGACGACATAGTTAACAGGAGAGGTGCATTCCAGGACGCGGTAGGGGCCGTAATATTGGGCAAGAAATTACGAGGCCAATCTGGGGGTGCTTTACGGCATCTAGAGGAACACAAGGGTGCCAGGAGAGAAGTTCGGTGTGCTGTGATCGGTGTCATGGCAGGCGTATTGCTGATATTGGGTGTCAGCAGTGAGTGAGCAGACAATTTGGCGTCTATCTTCGGCGTGTTGGGCGGCTTAAGAAACAGGGCCACATGCGGAGACGCCATGTTGGTGAAGGACAATGGCATCAAATGTAACATACGGGAGATGGCCGTATGGAAGAAAAAAAGGGGAGAAGCTGGTAGTAGACTGCAGAGCGGTATTGTACGCAATGGTCACATAAGAAAGGACGAGATCCTAGTTCGAGTAGTAAGAATCAAGGGTGTGCTGAAATCACCCAATGAGACCTTTCTTCTGCGGATGATTGGTGAGACATCTTGAGACGTTGACAAGAGAGGCAGGAGCGCACGCACTTAAGGACGAAAGCGTACCTTTTGCCAAAACCAAGGGATTAACACGTTTTTGCTCGTAAACCGTATAAACGAGCCTTTATGGCACCCCTAAAGACCGAATAGCATCAGAACGTGAGGAAAATGGTTCACCTTATTTTTCAGAGACTCGGAGCTTAAGGGGCGCCGTAAGTATTTCCTACCGCGAGAAGAAAACAAACCACCGTAGCCCGGTTACTTTCTGCAATCACTGTACATGTGGCGCCAGTAGGAGCGCAGCCGTATGAGGGCGTAAGTCGAAAACTCCCGCATGACCGCATTGTTGATCAGCGTAGAAACAGATACACATTTGCGAACGCAAGTTCCGAGCAATGACGAGCAAACACTTTCGGCTGTCGGAATTGTAGTTACAGGGATAAAGGAGATGATCACGAATTACGAAATGTCAACTACGTTGGCGGATTGCACGTGAAGCAAAAGCACCATTGGACTGGACGGAAACTCTAGAAGAGAAGCGATCGAAGGGTCTGTGCGTTCCTCTGATAGCATGTCGCTGATGTGAAGAGACTGCAGGGAGGCATCAGAGGTAGAAAGGCAGCCAATCTCAGCTGGAAGTCGTCAGCGGGATAGCGCGTCACAGTCTTGGTGCTTGCAGCAGGAGCGGTAGAGAACGCGGATGTCATATTCTTGCACAATAGCCTACCTGGACAGGCGCTTAGATGGCTATTTCAAGGAAGAAATCCCACAAAGCGCATGGTGATCCGTAAAAACGTCAAAAGGGCGGCCATAGTGGTAAGACCGTAATTTGGCAAGATTTTCCGCCAAGTTTTAATACGATGGCCACACCACTCTTTTTAACTTGAAGAGTAATTGGATGCAGCCTTCTCGTGTGGGCTATCTGCACAGGCGACATGTATTCATCAAATCCAGCGGCGCGCTGAACAAGTACTGGCATCTGTGTGCATCTTGGTAGCAGCGGTCGAGTCGGAACTTCGCAGTATGGGCGGTGGGGGGAAGAACCAGCGCAAGGTGTTGCAGGCGTCGTCGTACGCTCGGCACCGCAACAATAAATCGGAACTGCTGCACAGAAGTTGTGTTAAGAGTGCAGCAATAGAATCTAAGTTGCGAAGTAACCAGTGAAAGTAAGAACAAAGCCCCAGGATGCTAGCAGGCATGTCATAGTGGTAGGATTGGAAAAAACGGCCACAGCACGAAGTTTGGCAGCGTCGAGAGAAAAGCCCACTTTGCAGGCTGTTTGGCCTAGAGTTTTTTCGCTGCGATTTTATGGTTCAAGTTGAGCTCGAAGCCGGCGTCAGAGAGGCAGGCCAAGGCGTTCTCCAGCAGGCAGAGATTTCTGTCAAAGTCGGGGAAAAAAACAATGTGGTAAAGGCAGCAGAGGCAATTCTTGCACATAAGTCCCAGAAAAATGTAAATCGTCATTCTCGAAAAGATCTCAGGTGCATTAAAAAGGCAAAAAGGCATCAGAATACATTAAAAACCCTGCGCGGGCCGCAAAAGCTGCTTTCGGGCGATTGGCCTTGCTGCGTCATGAAATAATCAAGCGCCCAACGTGTGCATATTTATGATTATGTAAGTAGATTTTGTGTATATTGCTTCTCCCCCTATCCTCTCTTCCCTTCCCCTTACTTCTTTCATTTCATTTCTCCATTCTGCCTGCTATCCTCTATTTCCTCTGCCCCAGCTCAGGTGCTTCAGTATCGATGGCAGATGCCAAGGCCAGCAAAAAATGTTTCCTTTATTTTACCATTATTTCAAAAACCACTTAAGTACTACGACGATCGACCGGTCCGATGGGAACCTGCCAGTACCCGGAGCATAAATCGAGAGAAGAAAAAAGTTCTTCCCATTGCGAACAGTCCGGAGCGTCCTCTATCCGCGAAGTGGATAGGCGTCCTCGGGCGTGATCTTCCTAAGGCGGCTGTAACCCATAGTGAAACGTGTGGAGCAATCTTTCTTTTTCAGAGGAACCAAAGGTGTTGCCTTAGCGGTAGTTGAGGGCTGAATCGCGCCGTTTTGTATCATTCTGTCAATCTTGTATTCAACAGTCTAGCGCTAGGTTGCAGAAACACGTTAGGCACGCTGCCGCATCGGGGCTTGAACACCAGTGCCGATGCGATAGGTGACAGTGGAAGTTCGGCCCAAAGAACTTTGGTGAGAGTCGAAGGTAGAGCGGAGCCGCTGAACGGTTGTGAGAAGCTAGGTCCGTTGCGGCAAAAGAAGATCGGCGCCGATGGAGCGAAGAAATACTTCGGCAGAAGAAGGATCGCGCGCCGAAGATGGGCTGAGGGCGTTCATGGTGAGGTACGGCACATCGTCACACTCCTCGCGGATGAGCAGAGACGCGATGGGCTGCATACTCCCGAGACATTCACCAAGGCGCAGAGCGGTAAGGGCAGAAAATAGGTTAGAGACCAAAAGGACTCATAGGCCAGCGGAGGCAGTGCTTTTAACTTTGTAATGTATGAGCACATGTACTGGTGCACATATAGTTTGTGTAGAAATCATTGTCAGTTGACAGTCAACATTGCAAGTTGTTGTCAGTCAGCATACTGTAGGCTATAGTCCCATACAACTAATTGAAGCCACATAACCCCTTAAAGAAGTTCCTCAGCCATTCATCATCGTCATTAGCTTGACTACACCCACAGCAGGGAGAAGGCCTCTCCCATTCTCCCCAATTAAAGCTGCCCTTTGTCAGCTGCGTACACCCTATGCCTGCAAACTTCCTAATCGTCATCCGCCCACCTAACCTCCTGCCTCCCCCCTCTTGCTGCGCTTGCCTTATCTTGGAACCCTTCACGACCAGCGGTTATCTTGCCTTCGCATTACAGGCCCTGAACAAGGCCATTTCTTTCTCTTGATTTCGACTGGGACGTCATTAACTCATATTTGCTGCCTTGGCTCATTCTGCGCGCTTCCGGTCTCTTGACGCTACACCTATAATTTTCTTTCCTTGGCTTGCTGCGTTGTCCTTAACTAGAGCTGAACCCTTTTCGTTAGCCTCCACGCTTCTGCCACGTAAGTTAGTACCTGTAAGATACAGCAGTTGTACACTTTTCTCTTGAGGTGTATTGGTAAACTATTAGTAGCGATCTGAGAGGACCTGCCGTATGCACTCAACTGTATTATTATTGTAGTTATTTGCTTCTTCTTCTTATGATCGGCATCAGCTCTAACTACCTGCCGTAAGCGGACATATTCTTTTACCACTTCCATTGCCTAGCTGCCAACTGTAAACTCCTGTTGTCTTGCTAGACTGTTGAACATTGATTTCTATTTCTGGATGTTAATTTTAGATCCACTTTTCTGCTCTGCCTGTCTAACTCATTGATCATGATTTGCAGTTCACCTTCTTGGTGACTCAGCAAGTTAATGTCATCAGCAAATCGCGGATTATCTAGGTATTCTTCATTTACTCTTACCACAAACTGTTCCCAATTAAGGTCCCTGAACACCTCCTGTAAACACGTGTCGGCGGTATTGTATTCGCTTGCCATATATATATATATATATATATATATATATATATATATATATATATATATATATATATATATATATATATATATATATATATATATCCCCTGTAATAGCATTGAGCGATATTGTGTTTGCTTGCTTAACGCCCTTCCTTTTTGGAATTTTATTTCTGACATTATAGAGGACTATGGCAGCTGCGCAGTTGCTATATATACCTCCCATTATTTGGACATAAGGCTCTTCTGCACGCTGATTCCGCAATCCCTATATGACTGCTGAGGTTTCCACTGAGCCAATTGCTTTCTCGTAATCAATGAAGGCGATATATAGGTGTGAGTTATATTCTGCGTATTTTGCTATCACCTTATTGATTGTGTGAATATGATCTATTCTGGAATATCCTTAAGAAAAGCATGCCTGATAATTCGGTTTTTTATGTCTAAATAGCCCTGACTCTATTAGCGATTACGTTAGTAAATATCTCATAGCAACTGACACTAAGCTGGTCGGTCTGTAATTTTTCAAGTCCCTGGCGTCTCATTTCTTATCATAATGCATGCGTTCTTCCAAGCTTCTGGTACGGTCGAAGTCATAAGGCAATGCATAGAGAGGTTGGCTAGTTTTTCTAGCACAATCTTCCTTCCGTCCTTCAACAGGTCTCCTGTTACCTGATCCAAACCAACTGTTTTCCTCCTTTGCATTGCTTCTAAGGCTTTCTTTACTTCCTCTTTCATTACTGGCAGTAAGACGCATTGCTGTGCGCGGCTTTCTTTCATTAACGTTCTGATTACACTGGCTACTATATAGGTTTGTAGAGAACCCTTCGGCTACTTTACTGCCATATTGTCACGCTACTAACTCCAATAGTGGCGCCGTATTGCGGCTAAATTGTGTTACCTGGCAGTTGGCAAGCCTTGCGCCATCTCGGGGCTAGATATTTTCTCGTCTTCATCTATCGAGCTGCCTGCTGCCTTGCGCGTTTCAACAAATTCCTGCGCGTATAAAAAAACCAGCCCTGCGTACGTCCACCGTTAATCGGTGATATATTTGGTGGAGGTGCTGGGACCGGACCATGTACGCTGACCTCGAGGACACTCTTTACGTCAGTTCTCAACGCGTAGCTACAAAACCATTCCACAAGGCGAGCCGCTGCCTGCGAGGCCTACAACCAGAGTTCGGCCAGCTCACAAGATCAGTAAGGGCCATGACGTCCGTTACGGCTAGCCAGACAAGTCAGCATTCCGGTAATGCCCCGCTGTTCGTTCTTCACACGCCTCGGTCGCCACCATCATTCCACAGTGAGAGGTTTGAGGAAGTCGAAGACTGGTTGGCCAGCTTTGACCGGGTGGCGAGATTCAACGAGTGGGACGGCGAGCGCAAATTGCGGAACGTGTACTTCGCACTGCAGGACTTGGCCAAGACGTGGTATGAGAACCCCGAAGCTTCCTTCACTAACTGGGAGATCCTTCGCCGACAGCTCTTAGCCACGTTCAACACCAGCGAACGAAAGGAGAAGGCTGAAATCGCCTTAAAATCGAGGTCGCAGCAGCCGAACGAGAGCGTCGCCATGTTCATCGAAGACTCCACGCGAATCTTCAATCGCGCCGACCCTGCTATGCCCGAGGCCAACAAGATACGCCACTTAATGCGCGGCGTAAAAGAGCAATTGTTTGGCGGACTGGTACGTGACCGGCCAAGAATGGTGGCCGACTTTGCGTAGGAGGAAACAAGCATGGAGCGTTCTCTGCAAGAACGGGGCGCGACCTACGGCCGTCAGGCTAGTGTAGCAGCCGCTCACCACTGTACGGGGATGTCGCTACCCACTGAGGAGCTTCGAAAGCTTGTGAGGAGCCTGGTGCGCGAAGAACACGAGAAACTTCGCTTAGAAGCTCCAGAGGCCAGCGTCCTTGCCATATTGGACGTGGTCCGAGATGAATTCCGGCGAGCTGTTCAGTCGCCACCAGCTCCGCAGCTGGCGCCCTATGTGATGACATATAGTCAAGCACTACAAAGCCGTCCTGGGGCAGTGAGAGAAGCCTTTTCGCCCATCACTCCTGTGCCTTCATTGCGGTACCCAACTGCAGCTGTACACGGCGTACCGCAGGAGCCCTGGTCCACCAAGAGCAAAGCGCGCCTTTGGCGTACGCCAAACAATAGGCCGCTCTGCTATCACTGCGGAGAACCAGGCGGCTTTCGCCTCTCAACATTTGAGTTGCAAAAATGTCTCGTAAAGTTTTTTTACAAAGTGCAAAAGCTCGTCCGCATCTTCACAGTCTTGGATCTGCGGACTGCAAAGCATATTCTAAGACCACACAAAACAAAATCAAAAAGTAAATCTTTCACTTTTTTTACAAGTTACATTATTGGTGCAATCTGCTAATTTTCCAATTTAGGGCAGTGAAAGCGTAACCAGTGGCTTCATAATTTTTTATGGAACTTAGAAGCACCAAACCATTGATGAATTTTGCTGTGACAAATTTACTTCATTTTGAGATGCAATATTAAGAATGCAGAATGCTAAAAGACCAGAAAACACCGCCTTCAAAATAAAAAAATATCTTGACTTGCTGATCTGAGAGGCAAAAAAAAGAAAAAAAACATCACAAACAATTATGTCAAACTGCTGCAACAGGTTGGGCTTCTGTTTCCAATAATTTTTTTTTTATTTTGCTTGAAATTTAACTTTTCTGTGAATTTCCTTTCCTCTTTTCTTCTGACTGTACTTGTTTGTAATCTTTTGCATCTCGATAAAGAGAAAAAGAAGGGGCTAAGAAGGTACGGCAACCACGTGAGATGTCATAAACACATACATAGCAGATTCAATCAAGAGGAAGAAATGGGCGTGGGCATGGAATGCAAAGGCAGAATAACTCGACTACAAATGAAGGCAAGCATAGGAGTGATCACGGAAAGTTAGGTGGCTGATTGAGGCTAAGAAGTTTGGCGGGATAAGGTTGATTTTAGAGGCCTTTGCCCTGCAGCGGGCGTGGTCAGGCTGATGATGATGATGATGGCTATAGTAGGATACAAGGCAAGAATGAAGAGCCAAGTGACCAGCAAAGGAGGTCCTCCAGTAAAAGGCATAGTGTCATATTCATGAGGCCATGGTTATTCCCATTTCACCTGCCACACCCAGCAATGTTATGCTGGAAGTTAAAGGAAATTATTTTCAAGGCCATGAGATTTAATTGACCTCACTGGGTGGGGTCAATTAACTGGGGTGAACGGCGGAGACATGCAGCAATGGCGAAGAAGTAGAGCATTTGCCTCGCGTGCAATATGACCGCGGCTCAGATCCCGGTGCCGCGCTATTCTGCACGGGGTCTGAAAAAAAAAGCTCCGTGTGTCGATGGAATTACATCACCCGGCCTGGGGTGCAGCCTGATCTTGGTGACCAGAGCAGACAACGCACTCCCTCACCAGAACAGGATTTGGCCACCCTGGTGTAGTACTTAGCCACAACCTACTGTGTACAACGAAATTAACCCAAGGCCTTCAGTCCCCAGCGACTGCAGAGCAACTGACAAGGCGGCGGTCAGACCTGTGATGCAGCGCAGGGTGTTAAGAAACTCTGGCTCCGGACAGGCCTCCATTGGAATCTGAGCATGGCAACGTTTCACGCTAGAACCTTATCCACGTACTCTGGCCCAGCAGTGCTGCTCGAGGAGCTAGCGGGCATTAAAAGGGATGCCAGAGGGCTCAGTGCAGTTGGGAGCACAGGTGAGGCATATACAGTACGAAAGGACGGAGAAATACTGTGCTATCGTGGATAGTAGAGAACTAGGTGTGGGATTTCTAATTAATCAGGATATAGCTGGCAACGTAGAGGAGTTTTATAGTGTTAACGAGAGGGTAGGAGCTATCGTAGTTTGGCACAATAGTAGGTACACGCTGAGTGGTGCAGGTCTGCACGCCACATCCAGCCATGATGACCAGGCCGTTTAAACTTCCATAAAGACGTGGAATTGGCAATTAACAAAGTAAAATCATAGTACACTGTACTCATGGGCGACTTCAATGCGAAGGTGGGCAAGAAGCAGGCTGAAGACCAGGCGGTAGACGACTATCATAAGGGTGGAATGGATCGCAGGGGAGAGTTATTAGTAGAGTGCACAGATAGAAAATATTTACGGATCATAAATACCTTCTTCCACAAACGAGAGAACAGGAAGTGGACCTGGAAGAGCCCTAATGGTGAGACTAAAAATGAAATTGCCTTCATACTATGTGCTCACCCTTGTATCGTGCAGGATATGGAAGTCCTTGTAAAGGGGCGTTGTAGCGACCACAGAATGGTAAGGTCTCTAATTAGCTTAAGCGTGAAGATGGAACGGAAGAAGCTAGTGAGCAGGAAGTCCATTAACGAGCTAGCGGTAAGAGGGAAAATAGAGGAATTCAGGATATCATTGCAGAAGAGATATCCACTTTACCTGAAGAAGATGATCCTAATGTCCATACAATGAACAATGATTTGACAACAGTCATTACGGAGTGCGCATTAGAAGTAGGCGGAAGGATGGTTCAACAGGATACCGGCACGCTATCTCACGAGACAAAATATCTGAATACAAAACACCAAAGCATGAAAGCGTCTAACCCTACAGACACAGAAAAACTAGCACAGCTATCTAAAGTATTAAATAAGCGCAAGGCGCCCGACATACGCAAATTTAATGTGGAGAGAATTGAGCATGTTCTAAAGAATGTAGGCAGCCTAAAAGCGGTGAAAGGGAAACTTGGCATATGTAAACACCAAATTTATGCATTAAGGGACAAGGAAGGCAATGTCATTAGCAATATGGATCTTGTCACCGAGGAACGGTTGACGTAGGCACTGCTGGTTTACTTATACGGGCCAGACGCTGTTGGAACGCGCAAGGCAGCAGGCAGCTCGAGAGATGAAGACGAGGAAACATATAAATACGAGATGGCTCAAGGCTTGCCAACAGCCAGGTTACCCAGTTTACCCGCGATACGCCGCCACTAGAGGAGATAGTAGTGTGGCATTACTCCCCCTCTCTGAGAGACACCGACTCGGTGCGGCAGCAATGGGAGGCAGGACATCAAGGGCAGTCTCATGTGTCTGCCGTGCGGTGTAGACACGAGCGAGGGGCTAGCGGGCGTGGTACGGCTTCATTCGGGTGACGTGAACAACTTCGGAGGTCGGCCGTCTAGAAGAGCGAACGGTTCCCTGGAGAAGAACTTCGTCGGTGACTTCACTGAGCTGGCGGAGCACCTCGTAGGAGCCAAAGTATTGGCGTAGAAGCCTCTCAGAGCGCCGTCGCATGCGGATTGGGCTCCAAACCCAGGCTTGTTCGCCGGGCTGATAACGCACATTTCGGTGGCGGAGGTTATAGCGCCGAGCGTCGAGAACTTGCTGGTACCGGGTGCGCTCTCGAGCGAGTTCGCGGGCTTCCTCAGCGTAACGAACGTATTGGGCAGCATCCATTACGGAGGAGGTAGTGCTAGCTGGAAGCAGCACTGCATCCAGCATGGTTGTGGCTTCGCGACCGTGTACTAAACAAAATGGAGTGAAGCGTGTCGTTTCCTGGAGTGCATTATTAGAGGCAAATGTGACGTAAGGGAGCACGGCGACCCAGTTCCGGTGGTACGCGTCGACATACATGAAAATAATGTCGGTGATCGTCTTGTTGAGCCATTCGATGAGGCCGTTCATTTGAGTGTGGGATGCGGTTGTGTTGCGGTTACTGGTGCCGCTCAGGCGCATAACCTCCTGTGTAAGGGCCGAGGTTAACGCTATTCCCCTGTCAGTTAAAACGATGGTGTGTGCACCGTGACGAAGCACAATGTTTTGGATAAAAAAGTTCGCAACTTCTCCAGCGGTACCACGGGGAAGAGGCTCAGTCTCAAAGTATCAGCTCAGGTAGTCTGCGGCGACAACTATGTAGTGGTTACCCAGCGAGGACTCTGGAAATTGGCCGATTAATTCCATGCCGACTTGATAGAAGGTGACCTGAGGCAGATAAATATGCTGCATTAGGCCGGCTGGCTTAGTCGGCGGCGTCTTGCGACGCTGGCACTCGTGGCAAGTTCTTACGTAATGCTTCACAACTGCAGCAACCCTGGGCCAGTAGTACTTTTGCCGTATTCTTGCCAAAGTTCAACAAAAACCCAGGTGACCAGAATATTGGTCGTCATGGCCCGCCTGCCGGACTTCGACGCGTTGAGCCGTAGGCACGACGAGTAGATAAAAAGCTTCTGTCGGGATGTTCTTTTTCTTATACAAGATACCATCGTGTAAAAAAAACGAAGATAGTCCGTGTGATAAAATTCGTGGGGGAGACTGAGCGCTTCCTTCCAGATACTCATTGAGGGGCCGTATTTCACTGTCGCCTCTTTGGTGTTGAATCAGAACGTACGTTGAGATGGCGCCAAGAAAAACTGAATCGTCGTCGGGGTCAGCTCTGAGGTTCTCGATAGGAGCACGAGACAAAGTCGGCATCACCGTGCTTCCTACCATACTTATAGACGATGGTGACATCGAATTCCTGAAGTCGAAGGCTCCAGCGTGCGAGCCGTCATGAGAAATCTTTGAGGTTCACCAGCGAACACAGCGAGTTGAAGTCACTGACGACCCTAAAAGGGCGGCCATATAAGTGTGGTCGAAATTTGGTCACTGCCCACACAATGTCCAGGCATTCTTTTTCGGTGGTCAAATCCCGATCAAAACGCACGACAGAATTTTTTGTCGCGCATCTGTCGCGCGACACAATTTTTTGTCGCATGAGAAGCGGCCTTGTCCTGCCTTGTGTCGTGCGACAAGCTTCGTGTCGTGGGGTCTTTCGCGCGACAAAGTTGTTTGTAGTAGGTTCTGCCGCACTACAGACATCTTTCCTGCATTTTGTCGTGCGAAGAAGGTCCCTGTCGCAGCATTTGTCGCGCAACATGTTTCTCTCGTAGGTACTGTCACGCGACAGAAGGTGTCGGGCCGTGCGACAGAGATTGCGTGCCTCAGCAAAGTTGCCTATCGTGGGTTCAGTCGCGCGACAGAACTATTGCGCCTCTTTTCACGCGACAAAAGTACCTGTCGTGCGGCCTGTCGCGCGACACAACAGCTTGTCGTGGGATATACCACGCGACAGATACCTGTCGTGGATTGTGCCGCGCGATAGATACCTATCGTGGGATGTGTCGTACGACAGACTCCTGGTGAGGGTAATTGTTTTACTGCAGAATTCTAGAAATACTGTCGTGCTGTCGTGTGACAGCGATATGATCAAGTTGACCAAAGATGCTTCAAAGCGCGTTCACTGTGGCCAGTCGCGAAGAGGATGCGAGGTGCTCTGGTCTGTTGGTGACGGGCACTGAGCGAAATGAAGTGCTCATTCACATTGGCGAATCGAGTTTTCAACTCGTTTCCCGCGACCTGGCTCTCTCACCGAACGAGAATTGGCTTAGAGGAGAGGCACTGCTCGAGCACTCACCTAATTCCCTTCTGTTCCCACATGACAATCTGACGAAAGTAGTGCATGCTCAAGAGTACAATGCGGCTTTGAAAGCCCAAAAAGCTGTAATGCACAAGCGACGAAGCCAGCGGTGCCTGCGTATCCGCACGCGCTTGCGGTGGCGGCATGTAGCTGCAGCCACGACAGCGCCTGCACACCAATCGGTGTGCGCAAGTCGAATGGCGCTACTGAAAGTCAGTGTCATTTTGGCTTCTGTGACATGTTCAAGCTATGTAACATAATGTACCGCTACTACTACATGCGCAGAAAAGGCCAAGGACACTTATGTGCATCGCGGAAAAGAATGTCGTTAATCGTCAATCAGGGAAAATTACTCGCCATAACTATCCGGCTACACAAAGGCAGCATGTGTGTACATGCACGCAGTTCTCTGTATAAATGTTCAAAGCAACCCCGATATCATTTTTCCGCGTTTCAGTTTTAAGAGCGTCAGCTCTTACTACTTACGTTTGTCAAGGACATGTCTGTCTGCAGGGAAGGTCAAATTGGCCAAGACAGTTACTACACTATATCACATAGCAACAGCGGGCGCGTAGAGCCACAGTTGTCACAGATACCTTCGATCCGTTTTACATATGCCAGTATAGCGGCTATCGAAGTGGAACCCCGGGGACCCCCATTTGCATCAAATTTGGGGGCCGCCCGTTTGACGCATAACCATCTAAGTGTTGTCATTTGACTTGTCATGTTCCTGAGGATAAAATATTTAGATGAAACCCAAAATATGTGTGGGATTCGCACCGACGACCTTTTCGTCCCCAAACCGTGCATTCCGGGGACTTCCAGACAGCCATATGGCCTAATCGTTTGTCGCAGAGGGTTCCGGATGCGGTCAAACAATTCCTCTTGTAATGCACACGTTTATAAAATTCGTTAAATGATATATAAGGAGGAAACATACCGGATATAGCTAAGGTGGCTGTAAATCGCAATAATAGTGCAAAATCTTTGAAGTAGATGACGCTGCTTGCATCTTTGAACGAATGTTTCCGAAACGAAACGCCCTCAGATGTTTGTATTTTGTCTTCTCCACGTTTGCTGAGCACCCCGATCTAAACACTTGAAGCTCTCGTAGCTAACGCTCTTAAGTCCAACGCTGATGCAGTGTAGGCGGAGAATTTTTTTAGCGGCAGTGACGTGGTGCTTATCATAAGATAGCAAAAAAAATACTTTACGATGTCGTTCATTGCCTTCACTGAAAATTTCATGACGGTGACACGAAAATGTCGCTAAATATAGACAGCAGCGTATGCAGCCGAAGGTGAAATGCGGCTGCCGGCGAGTTTGAACCGATTTGATTCTCGGTCGAAATGAGAATAAAGTCTTGGGACTGACGTCAACCACGCGCTTTAAAGAGTTTCGCCTGCTTTGACACAGTCTAGCTCCTGTGCACCCGCGCTCGGTCCTCTAAACTACTCTGGTCCCAGTGTGACTGTGTGCTATGACAATCTGAGCGAAAAGGAGGATGTCTGGGGGTTTTGATGTGCACCACGGTCATACAGTTGAGCGACATGATAAAGTACGGGCGCGGCATGCCAGCCTGAATACCGGTCGCCATGCAGCGTCAGAAAAATGCGACAGTAATGTTTGTTCAAGTCCATACTAAGCTGTCGGATGGAGTATCGTTGGCCAATATCGAGTCGTTGGTAGAAGCAATAACAGGAATACAAACAAATGTCTCCCCACGGTGACTTTAATTGCTGCTGCTCAATCGCGGCTCTCCTGGCCTCAGCTGGCTCCGCTCCTGAAGGTGTCGCGGAAGCCGAGCATATCTTTGTTTTACTATGAGACGAGGTTCACAGTAAAACGATGACGAAAGCAGCACCTCAGCGCTAGCCAGTTTCGAAGTGCACTCAGCTGCTGCATCGATGTGAAACCGGCTAGGCTTAGCGACGACTAGGGCAGCCAGGGGGTAGCGCGTAGTTCATTGCCCGGTGCGCCCGCGGGCGGCGTCGTTCCCGAAAGCTCGCCTCGCTCACTCCGGCTGGCTCACTGATTGGCTCAACAGCTTGCGACATTCACTCGGAAGGCTGGAAAATCGAGGAGCGAGCGACTGGCGCTTCGACTGAGCGATACTTTATGCCCACGTTTGCAGTACTGGTGAACAACCTTTAACGCCCATATGCTTGGGTTATCGGCTGCGTTGAGGCGAGTCTTAGTTAAGATCGTCCGCGTAGCCATCGTCACCGTCCGTGACGCACATGCTGAGAACTTCAATTCCAGTACATGCTGAAACAGCTCGTATTTATCGTAACGATACGAACTCGAAAACACGGCTGCTTCGATGCGCTAGTGGGCTCTTGCTTGTTAAACTACATGCGATCAGGATGCGGCGAGTGCTAGCCACTGTTGCATATTAGCTAAAGAGAGACGCAAGTATCGACGTAGTTTCGTAAAGCAGTTGATATCAAATCAATCCGCTTGTACTTGTCACCGATTAAGCTAAGTTTCATGATCTCCGGTGAGCGTGCCAGTGTCGCGAAAATTAATGCATCGCAGCTACTCTCCATCGTGCCAATTGCGTTCAACTTATCACGATATTCGCCAGCTTGAGATACGGCGCTTTTCTTTGCTTTTTTGTCGCAACTTAGTGATTTTATCTGGCATCAAACGAAATTGCATTCTGTCAACACCGTTATCTGCTCCGTCGTCTGCTAGGGCATCTGGGTCACTTCAGGCGATCACCGGATCGCAGCTTCTACAAACGACATGCCAGAAAAAGTAACTGAAAGCGCTTTAGTATTCTTAAATAATCTAAAAATAATTTAAAAGAAATGCAGTGTCTTTGTTGTGAATATAATATAAATATTCATGGTTTAAAAAAACAAATTTTTTTGCCGGTTGCAATTTTTCGCCGACACGAAAGCGCAGCCGTCGGCGCCATTGCAGCGCAACCGACGCGTCGTGTTTTGTATTATTTGCCTCTTTGAGGCATTGCTTGAGTACTTGTATAGTGCGTAGTATATACTGGCTAGTGTGCCGAGCGCCAGCGCTGCGCAATGGGAGCAGGTGGCACAGTTTGCCATGAAAGCCCATCAATGGCGGCAGAGGGCGCTGCTTGTCGGCAGGGTGCTGCCTAAGGAGGATATATAAAACTTGCTGGAGTGGAAGCCGCCTATACGCGCCTATGGGCAAGGGTGAAGCCGCGCCGAATGGCCGGCGGCGATCTTACCAGAGGCAAAAGGCAGCCGCGCCTGTCCGCGCTTCTACTTTTTCGTGCTGCTCATGAAGGCGCTCTCATTCAGAAACCAATGAAAACAAGTGGTTCTGGTTGTAAACGGTTATCTCCCATCAACTATAGCAGCCAACTGGCGTGATGAAGGCTACTTAACTGCGGAAATATTAAGGAGAAAAGCATAGCGCAGCCGCGTTTTTTCGCGTTTACAAAGCAACGCTAACGAGCGGTTCTAGTATTAAACGTCTATTTTTCGTCAACCAGAGGGAAACTGGCATGTACAAGGCAGTTTTCTAGCTCAAATATTAAGCAGAAAAGCTTAGCACTGCCGCGCTCGTGCTTTTCCGCGCTGCGGATGGCGTTGCTCGCATTTACAGAGCAACAAAAACGAGTGGTTCTAGTTATATACATTTATTTTCCATCACCTAGCAGAAAACTGGCATGTAAAAGGCAGTGTAACTGTACAAATATTAAGGAGAAAAGCGTAATGCAGCTGCGCTCGCGCTTTTTCGCTTTGCTGATGCAGCCGCTCCCATTTAGAAAGGAATGCAAATGTGCGGTTCTAGTTGTAGTCGTTTATTCACCATCAACCAGCAGCCAAATAATATGCAGAAGGCAGTTCAAATGAGCAGATATTAAAAAGGAAATCTCACATACAGTCAAGAACACCAGAAAAACACCCTGCTCGTGATTGAAAATAATCACCCTCAACAAAAGTGGTGTCACTTTGTTTTTAATCAGTTCACGGTTTCCTTCTTTCGTCATGTGGTGTATTCTCACTTTTATATATTCTTCAGCGATTTTTTTGCACAAAATATAAATATGGTTATCAAGTGGATCAAGATCAAGGATGTGGTCCTCCAGTTTCTGGAACCAGTTTTTCTCTGTGCATGTGCCCAGGACTTCAAGAATGAGGTGTTTTGATCTTACCGTCACCATTTTAATATTATCATATTCTGCCTGTAGCCGTCGCAGCCCCTTTTCAACTGCTTCACACAGGCCAACGACGTCTTGTGACGGTGAAATGAGTCCACCTCGGCTCTTTTGCCTAATTAAAGGTGCCAATTCATCCGAGTGCAGGGCTGCGAGGCACAGTTCACATGTTACCGTTGAACGAACTTTCTGAACGACGAAACCTGCAATGTACGGCACTACAGCACCGACAAAAGCTGACAGGCTTTCTGGGCAGTCAATGCGATGGGTATAGTTGTGGTCGTCAGCCTGCAGGATTGATGACCTGCGCATATCAGCAAGCATGCTGCTTTCACCTACCAAAGCTCGTGTAGTTGTTGGATTTAGAATTGAGACTATGTCTTGGGACCAGTTTCCAGAGCTTGATGAAGTCACTTCTGTCTGAACCAACAGACGCTTGTATGCAGCCATGAACTGCGCAGCGGTTGGGTTGTTGTTATGACCACCTCGTGCACGTATGGACCCGAAGGAGTTTTCTGCGTGATCTTGGCTAAGCTTGTGCGTCAGCAAGTATTTCAGCTGATCCTTGCGAACAAGCTCATCGAACAATTTTTCTGTGCTGGTCATGCACACCAAAAATCCAACGAACCCAGTTTTCTTCAGCCCTTCTATTACTGGACGCCCTGCCGGGTCTCTTAGCCCTTGTAGGTAGGCACGGGCCTCGGAAAAGAATAGCTTCCAGTTGGCTTCATTCTGCTTGCGAAGAGGTGCCTTAGAGGACCTTGCAAATGGGTTTCGAGAGTTCATGATGTCGAACAAGCGATCAAAAAGCCTAATGAACTTAGCTGTTGCAGTGGCACCCTTGAACTGTGGCAGCTTGAACACTTGTTCGCAGAAGTCCAAGGCGTCAGCAACTGAAGCACTCAACGCTTGTACTGCATATCGTACTTTCATTTTTTGCTTTTCCCACTGAACATGCACCTTTGTGAGCTTGTTTCCAAGCCGCAACCCTTCTCCACGTTGCAATGCCTCCAATGCCAGTATATAAGCCCACTTCACGCGATTTCCTTCCATGTCAATAAGGTGGCTTACAGTTGCCAATGAGTTCCGCACAAGCTTAATCATGTGACAGGCATCTAAGATAAACTGAATGTTTTTGATGCAGTCAGCAGGGTTGGCAAAGCTTGTAGAAAACCGATGAGAACACGGTAGAAGCTCAGCGCCTAAACATTTCGCCATAGTGAAGTTACAGGAGGCACCATCAAATGTAAGAGAGATGACATTAGCATGCACTGACTAAAGCTTGTCAATGCACGGGTTAGTCAGCTCCGCCCTCTCGGCACCAGTGAGTGTGTCGATCAAAAAGTAAGCGACAGGCATCTTGATTCTGACATTTACGCAAACAATGATGTACACACACACATTTCTCGCTTCAGGGAGACTGTCGTCATCTAACCCTGTTCCAAAGTCCACATACCCGACTATTTTGTTTCCAACAAGTTCTACATGTTTTCTTATGGCCATGTCGTCCACGATCAGAGCGCAGTAGAATGGCTCAAACTGTGATTGTGTAAATTTTTGAAGGAAGCAAAATGCTTCATCTGCAAAGCCAGGAGCTCCGTGGACTGAGCGATACCATTGCCTAAGAGTCCGCTGTGAAGGAAGGGCATCATTGAATTTGGACCTGACGTAGTCATACGCGGCCGGGGAATAAAAATGCTGTCAGCGCGAACGCGCGGAGCTCGGGTGTGTATACACCCTTTTGCTTGTTGCCCGCTCTGTTCAGATGGTGCTGAATATCACTTGAAAATGAAGACGTGAACACCTGTGATCCTTCTTCTGAAAGGAGTTTTTGATCTCTGATTTCCTTGATAATTTCTTGCGCTGTCTCATTTCTCTTTGTGAGTCTTCGCTTCGTTTGCTGCAAAGTTTTAACTTTCTTTTTCAGCTGAGTTATTTCTTCCTCAGAGGCACTGACTTTTTCTTTGTACCATTGTTTGGTGGGTGAAGGCAAAGGTGTCTCTTCTTCAGCTTCAGACTTTTCATGCTGTGGTGAGCAGTTATTGGCTGGGGTGTCTTCATGCTTGCGGCCTGGACGCTTCCTTTTCACCTGAAATAGACGCCATATGTACATCTGATGAGTCTCAAGTCAGAGAAAAATAAGAGCAGTTGTAAAGCTATGCCTCGTTTGCTACCAAAACTTACTGCTTCATAAAGATGGATGTATGTTATTTTCAAATTTCGCTTAAGGATCTTTTCAAATCATAGCCTGTTTATTTTGTTTAGCGTCTGTGCTTGCATATTATATTAGATCTCTTCACATCACCACCGACGCGCGCTTACTGAACAGATTGGCAGACTGAAGCCGCATCTGCAGCCTACGGTTATGAGTAACAGTTTTCGTACTTTTTATCCTATGAAAATGAAAAAAAAATTGAAGCTGTGCAAAATCTAGGCGCAATAGCGGTCTCTATCCAATGTCATGGTTACAGCCTAGCTGAGGCGACCCTGCCAGACGGCAAATTTGATGTAATTTTCATAGAATGTCATTCAAAGGTAATGCCCTTCATTAGATGTGACAATGTTAAGTTTAATGACATTAGTTGAAAACGACATCCGCGGTCTAATGAGCTCGAGAAACTCAGTCGCATTTCTCGCTTTTGCAGCTGGCAGGGCGCACAGTGCTGATTTTTATCCGGCTTATCACGGTCACTTCTTTGCAACGAAAACGAGACCGCCACAAATACATCGCGCGACGTTCTAACATACTCACGGGCTTCTGTAGATGCTCCGGAAACGCAGGGAACACAGAAGGAACACTACCCGAACGCAGTCGCGTTGTCTGTCCGGTGCGGTCGAAGCACTCCGGCGGGAAATGCACACAGCAAAGGTGGTCTCCATCTTTCGCATGCCACCTTTCACGGCGAACAGCCCGCTCCCACAGGCTCCGCAGCTCCGGATCTTTTGGAAACCTGTCGGCAATTCCAGGACTATTAGTCGTTGCACACACACACAACTTATCAGTTGACATCCATCGGCAACGCGAGCGTAGTGGCTCAATGAACGTGTTCTCGTATACTTACAGGTGAAACGTGAGGCCACAACCCTTCTTCAGCCTGTTCGCACATCCGTAGGCAACGCAAGAGGCAACCATAATCAAATCGATGGTGTTTACATGCCCCTCACATCAACTTGCACTGCAGACCAACTCACGAAAACAGCAGCGTGAGCCGGTGCCGCTGGCACCGAGCGCGCTTTCTGCCTCTGGTAAGATGGCGGACGAAGGCTTCGGTCGGAGCGCGCCCTCTCCACTCCAGCAAGTTTTATATATCCTCCTTGGTGCTGCCGCAGCAGACGACGCAGTTTTCTCGCTTCGGAAGACAGCGACCTGGTCTTGTGCGTGCGCGATTAACCTGCTTGTGCACGAAATTTTGTTGACTGAGGTGCAGTGTATGTTGTCCTGTGTGGCTCCTTGCACATGAAAGTCGACGCATCCGCTCCTCCGAGCAGTTCTGTGGTGATTTCGTCGGTTTTTTGCGCGCGTTCTGTGCGTGCGTGTATCCGTTCTGCGTGCTTTCACCGTGTAGTCAAATCATGCACTGAGCTCTCGATTGTTTTTTTCCCGTGTCCACCACTAAACGAGCTACATGTGACTGCACAAAAAAGATGTCAAAGCCAAAGCGACAGTGCAAAGAGAAGACTTGTTTTGTGCCAATGTGTAAAAGCTGTTACCGCTCGAACAAGGAACGTGTTTCCATGTTTACTGCGCCATCTGATGCTACCTGGCTTGCAGAATGGGAAAGAAACATCAAAAGAGAGGACAGAAGGCTGACGCCAGCTGCTGTGGTTTTCGAGAAACATTTTGAGAGCAGTTGTATCAAGCGCACATTCAGTGTCAGCGTAAATGGTGTTACCAGCGAGCTTCCCCGCGATAAACCGCGCCTGAAACCCGACGCCGTGCCTTCGATATTCACGCTTTACCCAGAACACATTCTGCCTAAAGTGTCAGCTAAAAGAAAAACTAGAAATCTGTGCCAGCAAGAGCCTCCAGCAAAGCGTCACAGGCGTGCTGCGTCGGAAGCCTCCGAGTTGTGCTCAGGCATTGATAATGCTGAATCGGTGAGCATGGAAGCATCTGACACCAACAGCGGAGCTGCAGTAACTGAAAAGTGCACCACCACACGCTATGATTCTGCAGAAGGACGCGCTGGCGAAGCGCAAAATGCTGGTGACGAACGACCACGAACAACCAACGATAGTCTCCATCCATTCTCCAACGTCGCTATTCCAGTGACATGGATGAAAGTGCCATCCGTGACAGTCCATTCATTAGCGTACGCCTGTTGTGAGGCTGAAAAAAATAACTTAGCAAACCTCTTCATTGTAAGATGGTAGCATTTGCAAAGCCATTACTTGATGGACAATCAGTGGTAGCCACGGTTTACCTCAGGGGAAGGGAAAAGTCAAAACACATCGTCACAACTTGCGAAGAGGCCGTAACATTGATCAAGGAAGTTGCCTTGACAAATCTTTGTGATGGATGCGGCATAAAGCCGGCCTCAGGAAAGCACACCTCCTACAAAGGCATGATTTTTTCTGAGAAGTGTTCATTATCTGTGAGGTCTGAAGGTGAATCCTGCGCTTTCTGCAAGTACCAAAGGATTCTGGCTCAAAACCAAGCGTGCAGAAAAAAGCAAATCACAAGTGAAATTGCCAGAAAATCTGATGAAATGAAACAGTGCAGGAACATTTCTCGAAGCCTGTCAAGAACCAAGAAAATATTGGCAAATGCAAGGATACAGGTGGCTCACATCAAAGAGCGAAATGAGGCTATTAGTGAAGAGACATTTAACAGCAAAATGAAATCTCTTCCCTCAAAGCAGCAGCTGGTTGTAAAGAGTTGTTTCCTTGCTGCAAGGCGAAAATCACACAAGTGAATGCGATACGATGATGAGTGAATTTTAGAATGTAAGCTGATGAGGATGCGAAGCCCGAAATTGTATGAACATCTTCGCAGACAGTCTATTAGGGTTCTGCCAGGACGAACGTGCCTGAAAAAGTACCTACAGCGCTTCAAGGGTGGCTTTGGCCTCAGTACAAAGGTCTTCGATGCCCTAAATGAAAAAACGAAGACCATGGATGCTTACAGTCGTCACGGTGGCCTCGTCATTGACGAAATAAAGCTTTCGGAGCATCTAAATGTGAAATCAGCTGGTGAGTATAGCTGCAATGAATTCTTGGACCGTTCTGTGTATACGGTAAAAGCTCTTTGATTCAAACCCCGCAATACAAAAATCCGCATAATTCGAACTGCCGGCGCGGTCCCGGCCAACGCTATGCAAGTCTATGGCGTTGCACGCTGCTGTTTCGGAAGCTACGGGTCTCGCACCGGTTAATTCGAACGGGCTCCCAAAGGAGGTTGTGTACATACAGGTATCGGTTCGGCAAGCGGTCGTCCAAATAGCCCCCCTCAAAGCTGAATTCTGTGCTGCAGAATCACTCGCGCACCTCTGACTTGCGCTGAACGGCAGACGTGATGGCGGACGGACGGCCTCATCTACAAGAGCGGACACACTGATAGTTTCGATTTTGCTTTTCTGAAACGTACGCCCAACCGCACTAGCCCGCCAGCCAAACCCAGCTACGCGCTGTTTATAGCGTTGGTTGGCTGTTTCGCTAATCTTCCCTATCCACATTTGTTTCTTGCCGCTTCGGAGCTGCTGAGCAATGCCGTATTCATCGCCCGTGAATCTTCCGCGCTTGCGGCGTGCGATGCACTAGCGGCAGAGCTCCACCGCTAAAAATAGTGATTGTTGCGCCGTTCTCCTCTAAAATAACAAGCAACTACTGCCAAATCTTTCACCAAATAAATTTACCGCGATGCAAGTGGTTCTTGTAAGTTTTTTTTTCGGAGTCATTCGATAGTTCAAACTTAATTTCAGACTATGCGAACATTTTTTCCGGTCCATTGAAGCACGAATCAGCGAGCTTTTACAGTATGAGAAAAATACGATGTTCTGCTAAGCACTACAATATTGCTCGAGCCGTGCAGTGCTCTGGTAATATTCGATCGTCAAGTCTTTTAGCACGTGTTTCTTTTTATGCTGGTTTAGCACCTTTGCCATATTCTGATCTTTGTTGAGAGATGTCTGCGCATAAAACAAGGTGTTTTTCCTGTGCTCTTTTTTTACAATTCAGGTGATATTGAAGGCTTTGTTGACCTTGGAGGTCATACACCTGCTGACCAGAAGAATGTGCTGGCAGACCATGGGATGATTGTGCTGTTTCAGCCATTTACTGGTAAACTTTATTTTCTCTTGGTTACAGTTCGCAAACTTATACGTAAAACGCACGTACATTTGTGAGAGATTACCTTTCCGCAGGAAAATGGACGCAAATAATCGGTGTTTTTGCCTCAAAGGGCAATGTGAAGGCCCCAACACTGGCGACAATCATTTTGGAAACCGCAGTCTTTGCAGAAAAGGCTGGTCTGTTCGTGGATTGCATAACATGCGACGGCGCCAGCTGGAATAGGAGCATGTGGCGGCTGTTTGGAATACAGGGTAAGGCTGTAATTTCACGCAAAATGCAAGATTGTTTAGAGTGTGCATGGTGCTAGTGCAGATTTCATGTTTCTAATGTTTAAATATTGTGATGAAGAAACTGATCGCAGGTTGTTTTTTTTTTTCAAAGGTTCTCCAAGCCACGTTCGTAGCAGCACTAAACACCCAGTGGATCCTAAAAGGCAGCTCTATTTTTTGTCAGATTTTCCACACCTTTTGAAGAATGTGAGAAATGGATTTGTTGGAAAAGGATACCTGACACCAGCTGGGCATGTTCACATTGGTATTGTACTAGCAGCCTTCGAAGCGGATCGAGAAAATGTTACACTGAAAGTTATACCAAGCCTGACAAATGCACACCTTAAGCCAAACTGCTTTGAAAAAATGAAGTGGACATCGCATTTCAGCTCTTCAGCGACCAGGTCATCAAAGGACTTTTCATTTATAGAGAACACATTGAAGCCTCACATAGGACCGTGCAGCCGATAGTAGATTTCATAAAAGCAATGAATCGCCTGATTCGTGTTATGACATCGCGAACAAGCGAGAAGGCACTCAAGCCTGACAGTCCAAATGTGCAATTTCTGAAAGGCTTCTTAGAGTATCTGCAGGAATGGGAGCAAACTGCAAAACCAGCTGGTGGTGGTTTTCTTACAGAAAGCACGTCTGCTGGGCTAAGGGTTACCATCAAGAGTACACTTGGCTTGTTGTCCTACCTGACGTCGACTGTGGGTTTCAAGTATTTTTTAACATCCAGATCAAGCCAGGATAAGCTTGAAAACCTTTTTGGTATAATTAGACAGTCGTCTGGCTGTAACGACCATCCTACAGTGTCACAGTTTCTGTTGACTGTGAATTTACTCGCATTCTACAACCTGGCAAAGCCACCTAGAGGAGTGAACTGCACCCCAGAAGTAATCAAAGCACTGCTGAGCCCAAAGGAGGTGTGTGAAACTACGAGTAAGTTCCTTTCAGACAAAATAGATGACCTTCTTGACCACGGAAACGTCTGTGAAGCTGAAGATGGAGTTCAAGCTGTTGTGTCTAGCAGTGACCATGCATCGTGCACAGAGAAGAAGAGCCACAGTGCTTTGATCTACTACTCTACAGGCTACGTGGCAAGAAAGATCATTGCTAACAACTGTTGTCCACAGTGTGCAGGCTGCCTATGTGCAAGCAAAGCTGAAGCAAGTGCCGACGCAGCTTCGTACATTACTAGACATTTTGACAATGGGGGCCTAGTGTACCCCAGCCAGAGCTTGTCAACTGCTGAAAAGGCCATGGAAGATGCCTTTAATGTGGTTTTAGTAAAAACAAGCTCCATGAAATGAGTTTAGTTGAATTTCCGAGTCAGCTACAGACACTTTCGTTTCCTCAACTTGGCTGCTCAGAGCATGAAAAGGCAGTTTTATCTACCGTTGTAAAGTTTCATGTTCTCTTAAGGTTTCGTTTTTTTGTCAAGGGCATCAACAAAGAGAGGGAAGCGCAAAGGCAGCGGCATAAGTTTCTAAAACTGCGTCGCTGCCAATAAATGCTTCTCATGTGCATATATGGGCCCTGCTTGCTGTACTTCTGTAACATGTCCGCGATTTATATTGCACGCGAATAAAAACGAGTGTTGCACGACTGTGTTTCTTGCGTTACTCACATTGCATGTGTTTACTCGTTCGCAAATGTAGTACGTACACCGTGAACACCTAAATATAATCCAATAAAATTAACCGAAGCGTTTCGCCTACTTTATTAGAGAAAATGTTACCGAAAAAGTACTTCATATATATATAAAAGATATCTATGTACAGCAGAAGTTTCGTGTTTCGAAACACGAAGTTGTGCTGAATTTCACAGCAGCTTTCGCGCAAGCGACAAGTGCTAAATGTGCAGCTCCTCGACAGAGACTCAGAACAAACCCTGAAACCTATAGTCAGCTGCCTCCATGACAGCTTTGGTCGATTACAGCTGAACGAAAGCAAAAATGCACTAGTCCTCTTGCCGATGTTGCGAGAGCGTTGCGGCTCGGCGGCTCCCTCCCGACTTGCAGCGCTCCATGGGGCGGCCGTCGGCATTCATCGCTCGCGGTGCCACCAGGAAGGCCACGGTCGGCACACTAGCCAGTATATTCTAGGCACTGTAGTACTTGTACGGCGGACACGTGTGAAGAACTCATTCAATAGGAAGTTGAGCAGGAGTGTGTTTTGGAAGCCAACGACCAGGATTTCGGCCTGCCAACATTGGCGAGTTTCAACGGGTAAGCCATGAAGAAAGACAGTGCTGCGACGTCTTGTCATCTGTAAGGGAAACGAAGACTCCGGCGCCGTTTTACTAAGCCTGGATGAATCGCATGTCCGGTGAGTCCCGCTCTGCGTTTCTTTGCTAATGATCTGTATTCACACGCGCTATTTGTATGCGGCTATATAGGGATGTGAGTGGAGGCAGTCCGCCTGCGGTTGCCGCAGCTACAATGCGGCGCCAAAAAAACAGGGCCTATATCCTGCATGACAAGTGTTGTTCTCATTGTCTTTATGTGCATTTAGTACTCGCGTGCAGTGGTAAATAAAAATTGCACCAGATATCACAACAGAGTTACGCTTTCGCTTGCTAGGGCTTCGACACTCGGTGCAAAAGCATGAATTTGCACTGCGTAGAAGACGATGAGCAAGAAGTGCCGCGCGGCGGAGCGCTCGCGCTAGGCCAGCTGCGATCATACACCGCACTATTTTGCTCAGGGTTAGTACTAATCGGATTAGTGCTTGTGCCTTAATATGCGTCATACTAAATTCTGAGACAGTGATCGCATGCGAAAGGCTCGTTCATATTCATCGCATTGTCATTTCTAAACTTATCTGTGCTTCCCCAGTGGAACAAGATTTGAGGCAGTGTTATGTCAAAGTTAGATAAAACTGGCGTCTCCTGAGCTGTAAACGTTGATGCTTCCTCTCCTGAGCACTGCGAGCTGTCGGAGATGCAACTGCACAATTATTTAGGATTTCTACCTTTTTGCTATATCCCTAGCTTTTGCGGCCCGGCATTCAAGTCTTTCGCCATTGTCGATGGTGTTTTTGTTACTTATTTTCGCTTTGTTATTTATTCTTGGTTGCGTGCCATCAGCTGTGGTGCCGACGATTCTCCGAGCTCAGAATTCTTCCCAGGCACGGGATCCTACCCACAGACCTCCCTTCGCCGCACTCACGAGTGTTCTTTGGTATTTTTTTGTTTCTCTTGCCCTTACTTGCATTGCCAGTCGACAAATTTGTGCAGCTTTTAATTGTATGCAGATTTGTTAAATGCGCTAGCAATTTTTTTTATCCTAAGCTGTGCTGTGAGATATCAAGCTTCTTGCTAGTGAAGGCATGCTTTTTTCCATTCTCTCTTCTCTTTAACCAAGGCAGACTGGTTGCAACTTTCAATTTAATACCTAGACATTGGTGCAAGGCACCATGATAGGAATTAATGAAAACCTGCACATCCTATAATCAAATTGGTGTGCGGTATTTCAGCCAGCTCATCTTTCAGTGTGGTTATAACAGTCATTGTGACTCTTCTCAAAGAACTTATATGGGTGCATTACATAAAATCTGTTCATTTGTTTTGTCATTGGCTAGCTGATTGGTTTTTATTTACTTATATTACGTCTAAGTTTAGTTTTTAAAGCAGTAGACGATTTCCTCTCTTGTCATTCATGACATGGCTACAGCCACTGACAGCTGTTGCTCTGGATGTATTTATTTGCAGTTGCCAGCGGCCAGCATATATTGGGCCATGCGTGCTTCCTGCCTTCGGCTGTGTCATCCCTCCTGATCCGTTCATGGTAGTTATTCTTTTTCAGTGATGCATATCTTAGCTGTCTATTTAGAAAAATATTTTCAATATAGGCTTGCAGCTAGGTTTAGAAATGCATGAAACTCTACATGCACTTCACAGCAGTACCTCAGCTTATAATTACCGGAACTGTAGACTTGTACAAAATATAGTCGCTGATGTAGCTCTTGACATACCTGCTGTTAACATAAACGTGCTTTGACATTGCACACCTGTTGCCTGGTATGCATATGTGTCCTCGAAAAGGACCTGTATGTTCATTTATCCCTTTAAAAACATTGTGCTCTACAATGATGGTTTACCAGTATTTCTGATACAGAGACCAATTTGTCAGTCAGTGATGTAACGTTGCACGATGACACCAATCCTTGTATGGCATAGCATCCTTGCAATACACTGGGCAAGCTGCTGTCAGCACAGGTTTATTGCTGGTTTATTGGCATAGCTTAAGGTTATACTGCATATTTTGTACCTCTACCTTCTTAAGGCTGTATACTTGAAATATTTTAAATTAGTTGAAGGAAAATTCAAGGAAATGTAACAGTAACTGTCTCACATGTTGGTGGACACTTGAACCGTGATATAAGGGAGGGATATAGAAGGGAAGTAATGAAGAGCTGATGCCCATGTTAGGTGCCCCTCTTAAGTTAAACATACCTCGCAATTAACACATTTGGTGCAAAACAAACATGAGACTTGCACGCTCACAAGCACCCTCATGTCAGTAAAACAAAGTGCCAATGTTGCCGTACTTTAGAGCTTTGCTCTTAAAAGCGCAGCTCACTGCTGCTCAAAGTTGAGAGCAAAAATATGTCTACTTTTCCTCATGTGCAGTCTGCGGTGCTGGTGCCATTTACAATGGTGATTGATATTGAGTTGCATGATGCGCAGTCCGTTCCTGGAGTTAGTGATTTTGTCTGTCGTGTGAATGTGCTGTTAAAATTAGTGCACAACAATGGTTCTCTAGTTCATTTTAGTTAACTGTGTCCGGTGCCACATGCTACCACCCTTTTTCCTCAAATTTCCTAATCTCATTTAGCCATCTGATTGCCACCCATTCATGCATTCACCTACTCTTGGGATCCTCCCAGTGTTTTAGTGTGGTATTGCTTATATCTTCTCTGCATTACACATGCTTTGCACTTCCTCTTTTTGATTTAGTCAAGATATCTCTGTTCCTGTTTCTTGCATAAGCATAAGAGGCGACTCAATTGAACCATCTGGGCCTGTGATGCAATGTGTAGGGCCCTTCGTTTTTGAGTAAAACCTGGTTTCTCCCTACTGTTGCACCAATAAAGACTTAAAGATCAGGTTCAATGCAATTTCTGTGCAAATGTGCCTGTAAGAAAGTGTGGTTTGAACGTGCATGCACAAATCCGAAGAACTGCAGGAGTGTAGTGGATGTCACATAATTCTTCTGACAGATTTTTTAAACAATTCTGGTTATTTTATTTCTCTTTTAATGTTTATTGTTTGTCGGTCGCTTATAATTTTTGGATAAACTGAAAATACATGTACTGACTGGTATTTCATTCCAATAATTATACCCATTAATATGAAGAAGTGTTGGAAGGTAGGTGTGCATTTAGTATGCGTGCTTTGAATTTCAGTGATTGTTTCTGCAATGCAAATTGGAGGACAGGTCTGTGCTGTGCGAGTTTTTTGCAATGGAGTGAAAGTAGCTGGAGCAGCATTTGCTACAGTGTTACCCAGCCAAAAGTTCTCCCACAGACCACTGAGCTTCTGAATACCTATGGCTTAAAGCTCGAAGCTCTGGTTGCCCTTTCCGAGGTTTTCTGCATTAACCAGTGCAAGCCCTAGTGCTCAGAGCTAACAAGCATTTGAAACCATCGAGCTCTACACAGTAGTGCTGGGGCCGTGCATCAAGTCAGTGTGAATTAGGTCGCGATAAACGTGGTTTACTGTAGAAAGCTACTGTGAAAAAACGGTTGCGCTCACAGAAACCGCTGTTTTTTTCTTAGTCGGTCATTGAAACAAAGCAATGCATGTAAAATTTGATATCTCACTGATCCCTCAATTTTTTTCCAGCTAAAGACCAAGAGTTGCATGGAAGTTGTGCAAGCCAACAAGTTGCGTGTGATTTTTGCCAGGGACCTGGAGCAGGATAGAAAATTAGTGGATGGCCAGTGGTATTCACTCAGTAAGGCAAGCTTTTTCTGTAAGTACAGTTTTTGGCATGGCATTGCTTAGGAATGCATGCACTAATCAAGAATAATGAAGTACATGAAAAAAATTGATTGCCGAAAAAAATTTCCGCTTCTGTTATGTTTTTTCAGGAAAGTATTTGCCATTTAAAGGGCTCAGTGTGCTGTGAAAACCTTAAAAATTATGTGCTTGTTGTGGCTTTTTTTTCAAATTTCTCTTTCCACATCGATGTTGGCCTGACCTTGTAGCTTGTCTGCATGAGATTGGCTGCTACCTACAGTTCGCTTTTTTGTTTCTCTTTTATTGCCTGTCACAATCTTTACTTTGTGTGGCAGTGTCATTCAGTTTGGGAAGTAATCTGATCTTATTTCTGCATTGGCCTGAAGTGCAAGCTTTTGCATGTGGGGCAGGTTTATGGTGTCCTTTTGTTTGCTGTAACTGCAGTTTGGCCATGAGGGTTAGAGGCTTAGTCCTTTTTTATTTTGATGCAGTGTCATATACTTCATGCATATATTAATGAACTAAGCACTATTTTTTGTAATAAATGAACATTAATTATAGCTGTGGCCATTATAAGTGCACTTGACTCTAAAATGGCTGTCTTCCGGCATTCAGTATTACATCTTAAAACCAGCCGGAAGACACAAAACAGGAGAAGAGATGAGCACAAGATGAGGCTGGTCTAACAACTGAAATTTTGTTGAAGGAAAGTGGCAAAAGAAGACCTGCAAAGAGATTCAAGCACACAAAACTACAAAGCAGTGAGAGGGCAAAAAACAATCGAAAGGCTCTGACGTATTAGTAAACCATCTAAAAAACTTATTCCTTACAATGAAGGTTCACCGACGGTTTAGCCAGGCACTTGTTTTTAGCCTTACTGATGTAGTATAAGCCTCAACTATATCAGGACAGATTTATCACTTCCCTAAACCGCTGATGTGCCGCACAAATCAGGCGTGCAAAGAGAAAGGTAGTCCTCCGATTGCATTCACGAGATTGAACGTGCAGTGTCAGGTGAAAATTCGCCTTCCTCTCTATACAATGAAAGTGCTCTCAGCCAGGCGCACATTCAGATATCTGCTTGTCTGCCCATAGTAGTTTCAGCTACGAGGCAGTAGAATGCAAAAAACCCGTTTACTTTTGCAAGTGGTGAACATTTTTATCTGCCACTGTGCAAGGCGGAGGATTACCCGTAGTTGTATCAAGCCTAGTTTGAACGAAGAAGCAAAGAGCTCCTACAATACTTTTAGCAGTCAAGACAACAGCAACACCATACTTTGTGCAACTTTCTTGGGACGGTGTGAAATGGCGTGGAGGTAAGGTATAGAGCCCGTCTTTTTGTGCTGCTCAACTACGTCTGCATCATGCGAATGGTGTTCCGTTCCCTGGAGAGAGTAAAAACACACTCTGTCAGGTGCGCGAGATGAGCAAGTGGGAACCCAGGTGCCATTGGCTTGGAAACCTGCTCCGAGAATGCATTCTAAACACTGTGATGGCATGACTTTCATAAAGCGGTCGTGATGCATGCGATTGCCAAGCTGTCCTTCACCAGCCTCGAGTGGTTCAACTCGTATCTAGGAGGCTTCCTAATCTTGGGCTGTGGCGCCAACATATGTGGTCGTCTAAGAAGCTAAGTCAAGGTCTAAGTCAAGAAGCTACAAACGGTTATGCTTAGTTAAATTCAGACATAAAAGATAGGCTTTGACCACATGCCTAAAGATTTCTAAAGCGTCTTGTGCCAGCTTATCTGAGCCCTCATTGTGCAAAAAAATTAGGTAGCTATCAACATAACGAAATGCTACTATGCCGAGGTCTTCCAAACAGGGCTTTGATGCGGTATCGACTCTGGACAGAAGAATGTCGCGGAGGAACAGTGTAACCTGGGACCCTCTGCATATGCCTGATTTCTGATGTAAATACCGCCTTGCCAAATCACACAAGTGGAGTTCTGTGGAGTTCTATTTTCTTGTGGACAGCAACCTGGGCAGGTGCTCTGCAGTGAGCGTCGACATAGAGGGTCTGCACTATTCATTTTCACATGATAGACCTCTGAGGCATGTGCAAACTGCATCAGGGTGAACAATTACCATGCCATTACAGATGATTATGTGATTTCGTTTGCTGGCTTCATGGGGCTGTTGTCCTTTTACTACAAATCCGCATTTGTCATTTGGCAGGGCGGTATTTACACGCAGGTCGTACCTTTGCTCAGCAACATTTTTTGGCTAAAGTCCATAAGGCATCAGAGCCCTGTTTGGAAGACCTTGGCATAGTAGCATTTCGTTATGTTCATTACTATCTAATTTTTCTGGACATAGAAGGCTCAGATAAGTTGGCACAAGATGTTTTAGGTGTCTTTAAGACATGCGATCAAGGCCTGTCTTTTACATCAGAATTGTCTAAGCAGAACCGTTAGCAGTTTCTTGATGCAGACCTGCGCTTTGAGGACGAATATGTTTGTCGGGGCTACAGCTAAAGATCGGGGAAGGCTCTTTTTACCTACGAGTCGGACCACTCGTTGCTGGGGAAGGATGGTGAAGAGGTGTATTTGTCGCTGGTTAAGGTCAGTAAAGATGGAAACTCTTGATGGGTGTGCAATCGTGTGCATGACATCAGCTTTACACAAGTCATGCCATCCCTGCTGCATCAAAGGCGACCAGTGTCGAGGAGGCGTCAGCGCTTTCACATTTTTTGTGCAGGTAGCAGCGGTGATCTCTATTCTTTGTTTTTTTCAGCCAAGACAAAAACCATTTTTCTTGGCTCATGGGTGATGTATCTAGGAACCTGCGGCCAGGACAACGCTGGACAGCATGCATCAGCAAGCTCGAAAAATGCACGAAACAGTAAATAAATATTGATCATTTTCAGTTCAATTCTAGTGGTTTTGTGCACGAATTACTCTGGAATGCACAAAGCTTGTGTTAATTGACAGGCGACCATTAACAAGTTGTGCATTTTTGTGCATTGCCTACTCCAGAACATAAATCCTGTGTTAATTGACAGGTGACACAGTAATGACTGTTACACAGCGTACGAGCACTACACAAGACACACTACAGAAGACAAGGCAAACTACAGAAGACAAGACATACTACAGAAGTCAAGACAGACTAAAAAAGAGAGGAAAAACTACAGAAGACAGACTATAAAAGACAAGACAGACTGCAGAAGACAGGACTACAAAAGACAAGACAGACTACACAATACACGCCCAAAATACAAGACTACAGACTACAGAAATTTTTTTGTCTTAGAATCCTGTAGTGCGTTTTGACTGGGATAGTTTGCCTCAGATCGCGACAAGGTGCGGCTCGCGTATGCGATTACGCCTTTGAGACCATCCGGCCACCGCACAAGGACCGCACCAAAGCCCATTTTGCTGGTGTCTGTGTGCATTTCAGTGGTGGCTGACTCGTCGAAGTGTCCAAGAATGGGCGTACCTTGGAGGCGAGTTCGGAGGTCTTCAAAGGCCTTGTATTGCTCCAGGCCCCAGAAGAACGGTTCGGAATCTTTCGTGAGGCCGGTCAGGGGCTCAGCGATCTGGGAGAAATTCTGCAGATAACGCCGATAATAGGCGCAGAGACCCAGAAAGCAGCACAGCTTCGCTTATCGGTGGGAACAGGAGAAGCAGCCACGGCGACTGTCTTATCGGGTTCGGGGCTATCCCCTTTAGCACTCACGATGTGGCCCAGAAACTTCTCCTCTTCGAAAGTGAAGTGACACTTTTCGGGCTTAAGGGAAAGACCGGCCGACCGAAATGCTTCCAACACAGCGCGCAGGCGTCTCAGGTGCTCTTCAGTCGTATCAGAGAAGATGACAAGGTCACCCAAGTGTACGTGACAGGACTAACAGTTCGTATCGGCAAGAACGGTGTCCATCATCCATTAAAAGGATGCAGGAGCCGAGCTCAGGCCGAAAGGCAGCACACGGAATTTGCACAGACCGTCCGGTGTAATAAAGGCGGTCTTTTCCCGGTCGCGTTCGTCCACCTCGATATGCCACTATCCGATGCGTGAACCTAGCGATGAGAAGCACTTGGCATGGCGCAGCCGATCCAGGGAGTCTTCAATGCGCTGCAGAGGATAAACATCCTTTTTTGTGACTTTGTTTAAGCGTCGGTAATCAACGCGGAACCGTAGGCTTCCATCTTTTTTTGCTTCTAGAACAACAGGTGACGCCCACGGGCTCGTCGACGGCTGTATCACGTCGTCCTGGAGCGTTTCTTGAACTTGGCGGCGAATGGCATCACGCTCCTTCGAAGAGATCCGTTAAGGCAGCTGACATAACGGCAGCTGGTTGGCGTCGACTAAAATTCGGTGCTTTGTGAGCGGTGCCTGATTAACCTTAGAGGTCGAGGCAAAGGAGTCACAGAAAGACTGGATAACACTTTCGAGGCAGCGTTTCTGATTAGACGGGAGGTTCGGGTTCACGCCAGTTTTTAGGGGAGTGGTCGGTGCCTCCACTGATGCCGAGGCTTTGGACAAAGCGTGCTGTCCAGCGAATTCACTGAGTTCTTCGAAATACGCAATAACTGTTCTGCCAGGCAAACACAGAGGTTCACAGCCAAATTGGTCGCTAAGAGTTCGGTTCGGTCATTGTTCAGCTCAACAATTCCGCGAGCAACACAGACTTGCCGACCAAAGAGAAGCGACATGTTCGTTTCAACGACGCCACGAGTTCCGGTGATGTCGCAATCTACGGTAACAAACATGCTAGCTCTTGACGGGATCAATACGTGGTCGTCAAAGACGTGTAACTTAGTCCCTTAGTGGAACTTAGTCCCTTAGTAACTTAGTGGAAAATGACACGACCAGCTCCTGACGGTGGATGACAACACCGTACTACCGAAGGAAGTCCAAACCGAATATCAGGTCTTAGGAGCACTCGGGCAGCACAGAAAAGCAACCAGGGAAAGCAGCACTGCGGGTCTGGATTCGTGACGTGCAGACGCCAATTGGCGGAACCACATGGTTGCCGGCGGTGCTGATCTGTGGTCCAGACCAAGAGGTCAGAACTTCTCTGAGGACCGTGGCTAACCAATCGCTCATTACAGAAAACTCAGCGCCGATATCCACAACTGCGGTCACATCGCGAACATCAGCGATTACTGGGATTTCGGCACACGTCAGTCGCAGCACGTCGTTGTCGTTGAGGTCGTCGGGTGAGGTCGTCGTCGGTCGGATCGTAGCCGCGTATCGTCGCGTGGAGGCTGTTGACTTTATTCAATAGCGGCGGCCCTACCCCCGGGGATGCCGTCTTCAATTTTCCAGATGTGGGGACGCGCCTCTCAACTGGGTAGAAAAGGACGGGCGGCTTGGCCAAGAAAACCGCCTTGGGGATGGCGACCGGGACTGGCGTCGCCGCGAGGTCGTTGGTTGCACGTTATTGCACAGATACTGTTCGATGTCCCACGGCCGTTCTCCGTAGCGTAGTCGATGTGCGTAAGGTGAAAACCCCCTTAAGCCCATTCAGCGGTAGGGGCAGTGGCGGAGTATATGGCCGGGCTCCCCACATTGGTAGCAGAGCGGCCTATTGTTTGGCGTACGGCAAACGCGCGCTTTTCTCATGGTGGACAGAGGCTCCTGCGGTACGACGGGTGCCGCTGCAGTTGGGTACAGCGGTGAAGGCACAGGAGTGACGGGAGAAAAGACTTGTCTCACTGGCCCAGGACGACTTTAGGGCTTGACTGTATGTCATCACATATGGCGCCGGCTGCGGAGTTGGTGGCGACTGAACAGCAAGCCGGTCTTCATCTCGGACTTGGTCCAGTATGGCAGCGACGCTGACCTGTCGAGCTTCGAAGCTGAGTTTCTCATGTTCTTCGCGCACCAGGCTCCTCACAAGCTCTCGAAGCTCCTCAGTGGGTAGCGACGTCCCCGTACTGTGGTGAGCGGCTGCTACACTAGCCTGACGGCCGTATTGCGCCCCGTTCTTGCAGAGAACGCTCCATGCTTGTTTCCTCCTTCGCAAAGTCGGCCAACGTTCTTGGCCGGTCACGTTCCAGTCCTGCAAACAATTGCTCTTTTACGCCGCGCATTAAGTGGCGTACCTTCTTTGCCTCGGGTATAGCAGGGTCGGCGCGATTGAAGAGTCGCATCACGTCCTCGATGAACATGGCGACACTCTCGTTCGGCTGCTTCGACCTTGATTGCTAGGCAATTTCTGCCTTCTCATTTCGTTCGCTGGCGTTGAAAATGGCCAAAAGCTCTCGGCGAAAGATCTCCCAGTTAGTGAAGTAAGCTTCGTGGTTCTCAGACGACATCTTGGACGAGTCCTCTAGCGCGAAGTACACGTTCCCTAATTTGCGCTTGCCGTCCCACTCGTTGAAGCCGGCCACCCGGTCAAAGCTGGCCAACATGTCTTCGTTGTCCTCAAACCTCTCACCGTGGAATGATGGTGGCGACCGAGGCGTGTGAACGACGGTTGGCGGGGCGTTCCCGGCATGCTGACTTGTGAGTCTAGCCGTGGTTGTAGTCCTCGCTCGCGGCGGCTCGCCTTGTGGACTGGTGTTGTAGCCACGCGTTGAGAACTTACACCAAGAGTGTCCTCGAGGTCAGCGTACATAGACCGTTACACAGAACCTCCACCAAATATGTCACCGAGGAACGGTTGACGTACGCAGGGCTGACTGGCTTATACGCGCAAGACGCTGTTGGAATGCGCAAGGCAGCAGACAGCTCGAGATATGAAGACAAGGAAACATCTAGCCCCGAGATGACTCAAGGCTTGCCAACTGCCAGGTAACACAGTTTAGCTGCGATACGGCGCCACTATTGAAGTTAGTAGGGTGGCAATATAGCATTTAAAGTTGCCGAAGAATTCTCTACAAACCTATATAGCATCCAGTGTAATCAGAACGTTACTGAAAGAGACAGCAGCGCACAGCAAGTCGTCACACTGCCAGTAACGAACGTGGAAGTAAAGAAAGCCTTAGAAGCAATGCAAAGGAGGAAAACAGTTGGTTTGGATCAGGTAACAGGAGATCTATTAAAGGACGGAGGGGAGATTGAGCTAGAAAAACTTGCAACTCTTTATATACAATGCCTTATGACCTCGACCGTACCAAAAGATTGGAAGAACGCATACATTATCTGAAGAAAAGAGACGCGGGGACTTCAAAAATTACAGACCGATCAGCTTATTGTCAGCTGCTGTGAGATGTTTATTAAGGTAATCGCTAATAGATTCCGGGCAATTTAGACATAAAAAAACAAATGATCAGTTATGCTTCTGTTAACGATATCCCACAATAGATCTTATTCTCACAATCAATAAGGTGATAGAAAAATACGTAGAATATAACCCACACCTATATATAGCCTTCATTGATTACGAGAAAGAATTGGGCTCAGTGGAAACCTCAGCAGTCATACAGGCATTGCGGAATCAGCGTGTAGAAGAGCCTTATGTCCAAATACTGGCAACTGCTCAGCTACGATAGTCCTATAAAGTCAGAAATAAATTTCAACAGGGAAGGGCGTCACGCAAGCAAACACAATATCGCCAATGCTATTGAACGCGTGTTTACAGGCGGTATTCCAAGACCTGATTAGGGAACAGTTTGTGTTAGGAGTAAATGAAGAATACCTACATAATGCGCGATTTTCTGATCACATTACCTTGCTGAGTCACCAAGAAGGCGAACTGTAAATGATGATCAATGAGTAACTCAGGCAGAGCCGAACAGTCGATCTAAAATTAACTTCCAGAAATTGAAAGCAATGCTCAACAGTCTAGCAAGACAACAGCAGTTCACAGGTGGCAGCGAGATACTGGAAGTGATAAAGGAACATGTTCACTTACGGCAGGTAGTCAGAGCTGTTGCCGAACATGAGAAGGAAATAAATACGATAAGGATAGGGTGGAGTGCATATGGCAAGTCCACTGATATCACTACTGGTAGTTTATAAATACCACTGAAGAGAAAAGTGTACAACTAAAGAAAAAGTTTACAACATTAAGCGTGTATCTTACTGTTACTCACCTACGTGGCAGAAGCGTGGTGGCTAATGAATAGGGCTCAACTTGAGTTACAGACAACGCAGCGAGCCATGGAAATAAAAATGATAAGTGTAATGTTAAGAGACCGGAAGAGGCCAGAGTGGGTCAGGTAGCAAAGGTGAGTTAATGACATCCTAGTCGAAATCAAGAGGAAGAAATGGCCTTGTTTAGGGCATGTAATCCGAACGCAAGATAACCGCTGGTCGTGAAGCGTTCCAAGATAAGCCAAGCGCAGCAGGGGGGGGGGGCAGGAGTATAGGTTGGCCGATGAGATAAGGAAGTTTGCAGGCATAGGGTATGCGCAGCTGCCAAAGGGCAGGTTTAATTGGGGAGAGATGAGAGCGGCCTTTTCCCTACAATGGGTATAGTCAAGCAGATGACGATGATGACTGGCTGTGGAACTTCTTTAAAGGGATATGTGGCTTTATTTAGTAGTATGTGACTATAGCCTACAGTATGCTGACTGAGAATAACTAGCAATGTTGACTGACAAATGACAATGCTTTCTTCACAAACTATATGTGCACCAGTACGTGTACTCATACATTACAGTGAGAAGCACTGTCTCCGCTGATATATCAGTCCTTTTGGTCTCTAACCCATTTTCTGCCTTTACCGCTTTGCGCCTCGGTGAATGTCTCGGGAGTATGCAGCCCATCGCGTCTCTGCTCATCCGCGAGAAGTGTGACGATGTGCCGTACCTAACCATGAACGCCCTCAGCCCATCTTCTGCGCCTGATCCCTCTTCTGCCGAAGTATTTCTTCACTCCATTGGCGCCGACCTTATGTTGCCGCAACGGACCCAGCTTCTCACCACCAGCTCCGCTCTCCCTTCGACTATCACAAAAGTTCTTTGGGCCGAACTTCCACTGTCACCCATCGCACGGCACTGGTGCCCAAGCCCCGATGCGGCAGCGCGCCTAACGTGTTTCTGCAACCCAGCGCTAGACTGTTGAAAAGAAGGTTGACCAAATGATACAAAAAAGCGCCATTCAGCCATAAACTAGCCCTAAGGCATCACCTATTGTTCTTCTGAAAAAGAAAGATTGCTCCACACATTTCAGAATGAATTACAGCCGCCTTAGGAAGATCACGCGCGAGGACGTCTATCCGCTTCGCGAATAGAGGACGCTCTGAACCGTTCGCAATCGGAAGAACTTTTTCTTCTCTCGATTTATGCTCCGGGCACTAGCACGTTCCAACCGAACCGGCCGATCGTAGTAGTGCTTAAGTGGTTTTTTAAATAATAGTAAATTGAAGGAAATGATTTTTGCTGGCCTTGGCATCTGCCATCGATACTGAAGCACCTGAGCTGGGGCAGAGGAAATAAAGGATAGCAAGCAGAATGGAGAAATGAAATGAAAGGTGTAAAGGGAAGGGACAGAGGATAGGGAGAGAGGCAATATACACAAAAGCTATTTACACAATCATAAACATGCATATGTGGCGCGCGTGAAAATCTCATTACGAAGCAAGGCCGATCGCTGGAAAGCACCTTTTGCGGCTCCCGACGGGTTGTAGTAATGTACTGTGATGCCTTTTTGCCTTTGTAATGCCCCTGAGATCTTCTCAAGGATGATGAATTACATTTTGCTGGGACTTAAGTGCAAGAAGTGCCTCTGCTACCTTTACGTCATTGTCTTTTTCCCCGACTTTGACAGCCATCTCTTCCTGCTGGAGAACGCCTTGGCCTGCCTCACTGACGCCGGCCTCAAGCCCGACTTTTAACCATAAAATGGCTGTGAAAAAACTTTAGGCCACACGGCCTGCAAAGAGGGCTTTTCTCACGACCCGGCCAACTTTTTTGCTGTGGCCGCTTTTTCCAAACCTACCTCCATGACATACCTGCTCAGCATCCTGGGGCTGTATTCTTACTTTCACTGGTTACTTCGCAAGTTAGCTTCCGTTGCTGCGCCCTTCACACAACTTCTGTCCAGCAGTTCCGATTTATTGTTGCGGTATCCAGCGTGCGACGATGCCTGCAACACCTTTTGCGGCCTCTTCCCCGCACCGCCCATACTGCGCCGATTTGACTCGACCGCTGCTACCAAGATGCACACGGATACCTGTCCTTGTTCAGCGCGCCGCAGGTTTTGATGAATATATGTCGCGTCTGCAGATAGCCTACTCGAGATGGCTGCATCCAGTTACTCTGTAAGTTAAAAAGAGTGGTTTGGCCATGGTATTAGATCTTGCCAAATTTCAGACTTACCTCTATGGCCCCCGTTTTGACGTTTTGACGGACCACCATGCGCTTTGTTGGATTTCTTCCTTAAAATACCCATCTAAGCCCCTGTCCAGGCAGGCTATTGTGCAATATGACACCCGCGTTGTCTATCGTTCGTGCTGCAAGCATCAAGATGGTGACGCCCTATTCCGCTGCCCACATCCAGCTAAGATTTGCTGCCTTTCCACCTCTGATGCCTCCCTGCAGTCTCTTCACAACAGCGACATGCTATCAGAGGAACGCACAGACCCTTCGATCGCTTCTCTTCTAGAGTTTCCGTCCAGTCCAATGGTGCTTCTGCTTCACGTAATATTTACTGCCGTAGTTGCCATTTCGTAATTCGTGACCATCTCCATTATCCCCGTAAATACAATTCCGACAGCCGAAAGTGTTTGCTCGTCATTGCTAGGAACTTGCGTTCGCAAATGTGTATCTGTTTCTACGCTGATCAACAATGCGGTCAAGCGGGAGGTTTCGACTTACGCTCGCATCCGGCTTCGCTCCTACTGGCGCCACATGTACAGTCTTTGCAGAAAGTAACCGGATGACTTTGGTTTGTTTTCTAGTCGTGGATCGAAGCACTTACGGCCACCCTTATCCCCGAAGCTCTGTGAAATAACGTGAACTATTTTCCTGACGTTCTGCTGCTATTCGGTCTTTAGGGGTGCTATAAAGACTCATTTATACGGTTTACGACAAAAACTTGTTGTTCGGTTGGTTTTGGCAAAAGGTACACTTTCGTCCTTAAGTGCGTGTGCTCCTGCCTCACCTGTCAACGTCTCAAGACGTCCCGCCTATCATCCGCAGACGAAAGGTCTCATCGGGTGATTTCAGCACACCCTCGCTTCTTACCACTCGAACTGGGATCTCGTCCTTTCTTATGTGACCATTGCGTACAATACCGCTATGCAGTCTACTACCAGCTTCTCCCCTTTTTTTCTTCCATACGGCCATCTCCCGTATGTTACATTTGATGCCATTGTCCTTCACCAACATGGCGTCTCCGCATGTGGCCCTGTTTCTTAAGCCGCCCAACACGCCGAAGACAGACGCCAAATTGTCTGCTCATTCACTGCTGACACCCAATATCGCCAATACGCCTGCGATGACAACGATCACAGCACTCCGAACTTCTCTCCTGGCACCCTTGTGTTCCTCTAGATGCCGTAAAGCACCCCCGGACTGGCCTCTTAATTTCTTGCCCAATATTACGGCCCCTACCGCGTCCTGGAGTGCACCTCTCCTGTTAACTATGTCGTCGAACACCTCACACTGTCTACCGATATCATCCGCCACGGACGCGAGGCAGTTCATGTACAGCGGCTCAGACCGGATTACAAACCAGCCATCTCACGGTGGCCTTAAGTCGCCACGATGGCTTCTCTTCTCCCCGAGGACGGTTGTAAAGAAGACGAACATTCGTGCCAACACGAAGATGAAAAGCGCTTCAGGAGCAACGCTACCGTCCCGTGTGTGTGGGTGCTCTACTGGGTTGATCTCTGATTGTTTCCACCGCTGTTCCCAACGTCCCTGTTTAAGGTCAAAGTATTTTATTTGGGCAAGCACACATTCTTAGGAGAAAGACGTAACGGCAATTTAATGCCTGCACGTTGTCGTCCTCCTTTTTCTTTCCCGCTCTCTCAACACACATCACTCAACAGGAGTTAGTAATATGATTTTTCGACAATTTTCCACCAATTATCACCACTATTAGGACCACTGATCAGGACAAAATAGTGGACAGGTCTAAGTCATATCACGAAGAAATATAAGTTTCTTTAAATAAACATCCGGCTTATAACTGTGATATCTTACCATAAGATATGATATACTCGCAGATCTCCCATCAGCAGGCTTGTTTTTTTGCTATTAACGTTTATGCAATCGTCAAAAGCGTTCCCTATTGGTTTCGTACGGCAATTTTAACTGGTCGATGCGAGGTGTGGGAAAACATAAAAAGAATAATTGTGCTGCAAGTCGGAAGAATGAACCCTCACGTTCAATATTTGTATAAAAATACTGTCGTAATTTTCTGATTTCAAAATTTTTGTCTAATAATGTTGGACATGTTTGGTAAAGAGGGGAATGCTTCTTAGAAATGGGCTGCCAAAAATTTCGAAGAGATTTTTCAACAAGGCGATAGTGCCCTTGCACAGCAGAGATAAATATTTGAATTTCGAAGAATAACTTTCGCGGACTGGAAATTAATGTTTAAATGCTCCATATCCAGAATCAAAGCTAAAGTATTCAGCAGCAAAGAGGCGCCTACAGCTTTCGCACGAATCTTTATATTGATAAAAATTTGGCACTGGTTCGGATATCAATCTCGGGATTTCCGACTGTCCGAGACAGTCACACTACCAACTAAGCTATCAAGGACGGCTAGCCGATTGTAGGGTGGGCCAACTGACCAACAATAGAACTGAGCGGAAACGGCTAAGGCGTAGTTGATTTGATACGAGGGGGCAACTACTTGTTAGCATCGACCGAACCATAGTGTAGCCATCGGTAGGTACAGAGGTTCCACATAAAACTTCATCCTTGAAGAAAAGTACTTCATATACGAGCATCGAACCAGGCACTGCCACAATTAATTTCCGTTCGCGAGATCTATTGCCGGACTAGGAATTATTTTATTTCCGGCGCCCTAGTTGCGTTTTCTGTTGCAGGAAGTATACATTTCAATATACGATGCCCTTAGCATAGCTAAACCGGGTAATAAAGGGCACCATACCAAGGTCCCTTCCAAGGACCACCGAGGGACGTTCTGCATTTCTATAGCAGGAACGTTCCTGTCAGGCCACCCATCGGGCGATCCGTCTACAAGCACATGCATAATTTTTTTCTCATGTTCTTTTAATGTAGCTATTCCCAGAAGCTCTTTCAAAATTTTGTTCTCTGCAGACGTCGAAGCGTTAATCAGTCAATACTGTGTCGCTTCTTCTCAATAATATGATGTTCTCTTCATTTCCGATTCAATAATCAAGACACTTGTTTTGTCCTGCGCGGCCCTCTAATTTGATGAAGCCTTATATTCATCAGCGAGACCAATCTTTTCGCCAATCTGCCAGCCGAAAATCCTAGTTTTCTTCTTAATATGAGGAGGCCGTGTGTGTTGTGTTGTGAAGAGTTTTTCAGCGCTATGGGGTGACGTAGAGCAAGACGATACGGCAGCGCTCTTTACTTTGTTTCTTCCAATAGCGCTCAAAACGACCCTTCCATGGCGGCGTGAACCAGCCAGCCAAGCATTGTTTTATTACTTTGTCTTGAAGTATATGATGCAGCCTTTGAGCAGAGTTCCTCAATTCCTTCAGATGCGTCTGCTTATTGGAAAAAAATGAAAATCTTGCTTTTCTAATCCACTGCCCCCTGACCTGGAAACTTCTTCCATATACCGCCTACAAGCTTTCCACTCTTCACTCAATTGAAATGTAATTGCCTTTATAATGTTTTCTGCATATACTCCGGAAGTTGGTCGTGTCTTATTTAAAAAGGCTACTCCATGTTGAGAAAACCTTCAGTCGTTCTGTGTTTAAATAATACGAGATGTTAATCGTGAAGTTGTTTACGTGTGGACTTTCTGATCTCATCACAATTACCATCTCCGAACTACCATGTCCTAAAGTCCTCTCGCCGTACCTTCCATCCGCTGCAACCGTCCTTCCTCTAAGGGCAGTTTCCTTAAAGGGGATTAAAAAGCATATGGTTGGTTCCTTGGTAACCACGCACCAATTGCGTCTCACGTCATAAAGACACATTCTGTGTTAACCCTCTCTCGTTCTCCAAGGTAACAACCCTCCGGACTGCTTCTATGCGAAGCGCCGACCGGTTGCGCCTGCATAGGCTCTCGCCATACCCTCATCCTTCCTGGATAACAATCCCCTGGCTGGGCACTCCTCCGCTCTCCCCATACCCTACTTATTGCAGGGTAACCTACTTCCAAGTGGTTACCGTGGAGATGCACCCACCGCTTACGCCGATGACTACTAAAGACAACAAAACAAAGACATGGTAGGGTAGGGCGGGGTAAAACGAAACAAAAATTTTCAAACTCATACAGTTCTTACTCTTATTTCAAAAGCCGGAAACATTGCACAGGAGCCCTCCTTGGCATTTTAGCAAAGCGGTCAGAAAAACTAAGAAACGTCACTATGAATATTCAACAATTATAAAAAAGTCGCAGTTGTCTTATTTCGCCCCGGCCCATGGGGCAAAACAGGACATAAGGATGGACAAAAGGAGACATTTTGTCAAAATAAAAAAAAATCTGTTCTTCAGCTCGGAGCACTTGAGTACAATCCATTGGTCCCTGTACACTCTTCGTGAGCCCACTCGTGACACATCGTGCATTAGATCCACACAGAGCGTGGCGCTGTGTTGCTCCATAATTATTTGCACACAAGGCACTCAAAGTCACATTTGTTGCTTTTTGATCGCTTCGCAGAACTTTTTTTTCAGGGAAATATCCTGTGATTGAGGACTGCCAAAAACTGCTTCTTCGTACAATTTTTCGTATCATTTTCTTGAGGCCATACCTGACTACTCGGGAGGATTTGCTGCAACTACCTTCGCCTTGTAAGGTGATGGGGTGAAAACGGTGCTTGCCTCCGACTTCAGTCTTTTTGCTTTTTCTATAGCGGGCAGAGGAGAAAAAAACTTGAAAGCTCGTGTAATTTAGAGCGGGCTCTTCATTGTCTTCGGTAGAAGTAGCCGGAAAGCAGTGACCGCCGGAATCTTGGCGTTGACCGCAGGCCTGATGTCCCGTTTGGCTTGCGAATGGCGCTTTATGAGACACAGGATCATGCAGCGGCGCACGAGACATTGGCCAAACACCACAATTCCGGAATCCATTGGTTAAATTGCTCATGTTTCCTGATCCCTCAAAGGCTTTGCCTACAAGCTCATCTACATTCTCTATCATGATGCCACACCCGATGTTGCTCAGCAACCACTACCGGGATGCGTTTGCGTTGCGTTGTTGTAGGCATATCTGAAGGGTTTGGAGAAGTTTACGTCAAGTGGCTGTAGCTTGTGTGTCATGGGCGAAGAAAGAAAGAGAGCAAAATTATCCATTATCTTTTGCGTGCTCAATCGCTGTTATGTTCATGGTGTAGCTATTATGGACATCTAAAAGAATCAGTGCCTTTGTGATCAGGAATGCATCGGAAAATCTGGACAAAGTGATGCAAAAATCGCACGAAAATTGTCTCGTATACCCAACCATTATCGAAAACATACTGAAATTTTCAAGGGGGGGATTTGTGCAGTGAGTTATGGTTTGACGTGCTAACGCGCAAGCATCGTGACAGGTGGAAGAATGAAGACAATAGCATTGGCGCAGAAAAGCACGGTCACCATCCGTCCTCCTTCTCCGCTTGTGACGGCAGATACCGTCCTCTCCCCTTTAGTTGCGATTGTCTTCGATGGTCTGCGTCCGTTCTGAACGCCAATCTCGTTGAAAAGCCATCTCAGATTTGAGATGGCCTTAGCAGTTCTTTGGAAATAATTATTTCCAAGTGGTCAAATTACTCCTTCACTCAAGCCCTTGACAGTGACTGCACTCTGAGCAATGAAAGTCCTTCTGGTTTACGAATCGATAACACCGCATCATTGCGACTCAGGAAGTAGGTGAGCCAATTTGTTCCTGCCATCTAGCGGTGTTCGTTAAACGACTGAGAAACTTAATTTGCTTCACAGAAGTCGTGAACAAGTTTTAGAGCCTCCCTGCACGTCAGTCGAAACAGGGATTTCTCCATACATGGAATATGCTCCACAAGCCCTTCTTCTTGTTTCGAGGAAAGAATTCGTCTTTTTGATCGAAGCTGCTTCTTGCAAAACACGTATAGACCACGCGTCTTCAGTCATTTTGCTTGCTTTGACGGGCATCTTTATACACAGAGAGGCTTTCGCTGCCGCGCGAATAGAATGTTTTCTCTGGCATAGCCTTTCGAGAGCCTTCTTCATATTAGCCTCGCTCCATGGAGCCATCGTCGTCTTTCGTTTATACGTCCGGGCCATTCCAGAAAACGAGACAAAATAAATCATAGCTAAAGAATGCACTTAGCGCGTGCAGAGACTGTAACTGCTTTCTCCGAGCGGCGAACTATCAAAAATTTTCCCTTGCATAGGCTCCTACTCAATCAGTTTTTTAGTCACGAAGATTCCAACATAGGGAACTGTAATTGCTTGCACAGCTCGGCAAGGAGACGCAGTAACAAGACAAATACGTACCTTGTGGCAGAAATTCGCGGCTACTCTAGTGCATAGGTCCTAAGAATCGGGGCGTCAGAATTTCGCCCCTTTCTGGCGGGACACCCACTCCACGATAGTCGCTCCAGAATTTTTTTCGGTAGTGGGCTAAACGAGATTCCCCACGTTTTTAACATAAATTTAGTGGACACTTAGCGGCACCTATGTTGGTGTAAGAAACCTACCCTACCTAATCTAAAATATTTTATGCAAGATGTCGCTAGGCGAGACATGTCTCATTTTGCCTAATGTCATCTTTTACACCGCCCTACCTACTACGACGCGAAACCCAGTGACGGCCGCTTAACATTTATCGCGTTAAAAACTCAATATCTTTGCAAAAACAAAATTGTAGTGCAGCTAAAGGAAGTCAGGACACGAAATAAAATAAGGCAACCCCGAATGAGTTTGGTGGATTTACCCAAGGAAGTGGGGCTTAACATCATTTAAAAGACATGGGATGTAATATATAGCGCCTGCGCTGAGCCTTTCAACTCGCAAAATAGATATTGTTGCATAAGCGTGGCCGACATACAATTCAGAGAAATGGCCCTCTCTTGCTTCAGTCGTCGTCACCTATCAAACTGATAAAATAGCATGCAGTGTAGCAGACATCGAATCTGCCCTGAAGTATACTTTATGCGCAGTGGCTGGCTTGTTGGTTCTTCATAATGAGGACTACAGCAGAGCAGCAGCACGGACAAGAACTAAGGACAAAAACACAAATCATCATGTACCACGTGTGCATATATATATATATATTGTTAAGAGCACCGGACGCGATATTGGAGGTCCTGGGTATGTATGAATCCCACCAACGGCATAGTTGTTTTTTTCTGCTGCTTTATAAGTAATTTTCTTTAAGTGATACATTCACCGATATATTATTATCCCACTGATTAGCACTACACATTAAAAAAAAATTAAACATTCGCCTCTGCACCTTGGTTTCGGTGACTGTTGGCTCCCTTCATAAGTTTGTCAAAACGAGTCCGTCATTTCCTTTACCTTGTCTACTAATTGCTTAACGAGGGTCTCGGTGCAGGCAGTCTTGATGCCAGAGGTAGCATAAGAGGGCTCTCGCACAGTTGGCGTCCTCGCCGTTAGATGACGTTCCACGTCATACTCGTGGTAATACAGGACGTGCTATGTCCGCCGCTATAGACGAGGGTGGCGCTGGTGACCACTCTCAAGGTTCGCTTACACCCAATAAACATAAATACCCACGAGAGCAGCAGATTGGACAGCCCTCGCCGTAGCTGAGTTGGTAAGAACACCGGACGCAATATTCGGAGGTTGTGGATTCGGATCCCACCGGCGGCATAGTTGTTTTTTCTGCTCCTTTATAAGTATATATATATATATATATATATATATATATATATATATATATATATATATATATATATATATATATATATATATATATATATAGCTATAGCACTTACGGGAACTCCCCTGAAGAAGAGATATAACAAAAACATCTCTGCAGCGCCATTTTAATAAATATCGACTTAAACATACCGTTTGACTGTACAGGTCTTATCACTGCTACTAATTACTCTATTCGACCTGATATTTGCAGCTCGTGCACATTTCAGAAAGCGAGCACAGGAGCCTCACGTCGAAATTAGGAAAAATACTTCCGCACATTATTATAATTTGTTACCTTGAGGAGCCGCCAAAAGTAGGTGGAGCATTGTTAATTTTGTTATGCTTATGAGCTGAAAAAATTTCTGAGCAGCGCCAAAAAATTTCAAAATGGTGGTGGTATTCTGCTTTGTCAGTTTTTTAATGTTTACTCAAGAGAGAAACAAAGCAATCCACTATCAGAAGAAATAAAGATCTTCAGAATCAGCGAAAAAAACTGCATAACTTACACAACATGGGCGCCGAAAATAAGCAATAGCACGTACTTCTTGCTGACGTCACATTCGCTTACGACACAGGAAGGCAGAAGTAGAGGTGGACAGAACTTAAGTGCGCAGAAAACTGTTGTTTAAAACTTGGAACGCCGCAACGACGACCATATAGCTGGCGCCATTTCTTGGGTACGAGCGTTGCTAAATAGGCCTGTACCCGTAGATGTCGGTAAGGAACACATCGGCTTCCTTCGGTGCGAGATTGCCAGTCGTCTCGGATCCGACCACTAACTTGACTTTCCGTAAAAAATCAGTGTTACTGCACCCTACCTGAGCTCTTGTAAGTGGTACACCTAAAACATATTTGAGTTGATTTTTTTGTGGTATACGGCTGTCATTTTTCACGCTGTTTACAGCGCATTTGCTTCGTTTTATAGTGTTTTAAATCATAACATTAGGCGGTACTTGTTAAGGAGATAGATGCTTTCATGGACTTTTCTCAGTGCTGTCTCATTTCCTGCACAGGGACAAGACAGTCTCCAGGTATATATTCGAATAGTGTTTACAGTGTGCACAGCTTGATGGTAGCGCTAACTGCATGACGATCTGTCATTGCACGTCGGTGTTAGCACTTCGAGATAAACTCTTTGCCCACTAGATCGCATGGTGAAGAATGCAGGCATTATTCAAGCAGTACAATTCCAGCAAAAAGTGCCGCTCTCATGTGTATCTACGGTCATTGCCGACTTTCCTTATTTCATTTCATCGGTGTGCATTAGTTTGGCAGCTGAAAGGGTTCTGAAATTGCTGAGCTTCGCTCGCTCAGGCGCCGAAACAGCCGCGAATCACTCTTCATTGGGTCAAGGTTTGCTGCAGTCTTGTTGGCATGTCATGCATTTACAGCCAAGCGCTTTTCATGCACGGTGCCAAGTGCACCCATTTCATTGCTAATTTCTCAATGCGACTTCGGTTGTCGACATCAGTTTGAGTAAAAGTTCGCAGTGCGCAGCCCAGCATTAGATTGGAGCCTTCATATAAAGAACAATGCGTTTAATAGAGAACGCGCTCTAGGTCGGCTGACAAGAATCGCCAATAAAAAGTTTGGGATGCGCCGCGACACGTTATTGTTACTATACAAAGCCTACGTAAGACCTGTACTTGAATTTGGTTGCATTCTGTTCTCTGGTAGCGCAAGCTACAAGATTCAACCCTTAATCTTACTGGAAAGGCGCGCTCTCCGCTTCTGCCTTGGTCTCGCAAAATCAGTTTCAAACGCCCTGCTTTATCTGGAAGCCCGTATTCCTGATCTAACTTCCCGTTTTCAAATACTCACGGTGCGAACTTTCCTCAGTTCGATGGCCCCAGTGACTGATGTCAGTACTCCTATTTTTGTGTCTCAGCCGGCCTTATTCTTTTCTCATCATTGGCCACGGTATCAAATTCCACAAAAATATGTTAACGCAGAACCTTTTAACACTGATTGGTGTTGATCGCAGTTCTTTGCAGTGGGTTGATGACACGCCGGCAGCAGTGGAATTCCATTTCGACCACATCTTCCCATATCATGCGAAACACATGCTAGCAAACATTTTAAACGGTATTCTTTCGGATCACATAGAGAAATACCTCCATCATACGGTGCTTGCTACCGATGCCTCCGTCAACTGCCAAAAGGCTGCAGTTGGCATCTTTTCGCAGGCTTTGGCATGGAGCTATTCCGTCCGCATCCCAGGTTATATTGCTATATTCTTTGCGGAATTTTTGGCCCTCGGAATGGCCCTTCACAAAATTCCATGCCATGTGTCTCATGTTATTATTCTCGCTGATTGTTTGTCAGTGTTAGTCTCCCTTGACACTTCACAAGAAGATTTTTTGAGCCGTATCCTGCGATTTCTTGTCCCATGCACTTTGAAGGTGGTCCGTTTTGTCTGGGTCCCTGGCCATGCAGGTATTCATTCAAATGAGGTGGCTGATTACTTAGCAAGGTCGGCTCTTGACGGGTCAGTGACACATCCCGTCCCGAATTTCAGCCTGCTGGCGATTTCCAGGTTTCAGCGGTTCCTACATATATCAGCCAGGTTACGAGATCCCTTACTTAATACCACTGACTATCAGCACTTAGCAGATAATTGGAACGTCCGTTCGTGTAAATCCAGGCTGTGTGAGGTAACAATGACGCAGTTGCGGTGCAGGATTCCAAGTTTGAATTTATATCTATACAGGTGTGGGTTGTCACCGACGAACCTGTGTGACGCATGTGGGAAAGTTGAATCTTTAGACCATTTTCTCCTCTACTGCCCAAAGTTCGCACTTCGGAGAGAGATTTACCTGGAGGTCCCTCTCTCCAGGTTAGGGCTCCCTTTATCTTTGCCAGTATTATTATCGTTTGGTGCGAACGCCAAGAGATTTGCATTGGGTTCTATTTGTGGGTTTCTCCACGATTACATAATTGCAACTGGTAGGTTGATGTGCTCTTCTTTTTCACCAAAATGCTGTCTGTTATTTAACTGTCAATATTGTTTTGTTTTTATTCAATAATTTTTTAAAATTCACGATTGGTGCTACATTTTTGTCATGATCTTCCATGGAAACTTCTTTGCTTATTCAACTACACCTTGGCCAAACCCCCCGCGTGGGTATGTGCCATATACCTGGGGTGAAGAAGAAGAAGAAGAAGAAGACCTGGTTCTCGCAGTAGAGAACACTTTCGGCAACCGGCCTGCCCAGCAACGTCGACAGCCGGCTCCGCAGGCTCACCAGCCGCTGCTACCGGGACCTCCAATCATTGTGGATCACCTTCCTCATGCCGCCTGCCTGGCCGCCTGCCTGCCTGGCTGCATGCCTGGTTGCCTAGCTGTCTGGGTGCCTGGCTGCCTGCCTGCCTGGCTGGATGCCAGGCTCTCTGGCTGGATGGCTGCCTGGCTGTCTGCCTGGCTGCCTGCCTGCCGGTCTGGCTGGCTGCCTGCATCGCTGCCTGTCTGACTGACTGCCTGGCTGGCTGCCTGGCGATCAGCCTGGCTGGCTGGCTGCCTGCCTGCCTGCCGCCTGCCTGCCTGCCTGCTGCCTGCCTGCCTGGCTCTCTGCCTGGCTGCATGTCTTGCTGCCTGCCCGGCTGCATGTCTTGCTCCCTGCCTGGGTGCCTGTCTTGCTGGCTGCCTGGCCGCTTCGCTACCTGGAAATCTGTCCTGCCAATCTTTTCCTGCCATTTGTGGTCTCTGTTAAATGAATGAAAAATATTGTTTCCTTCGCAAAAGTCATAAACAAGCTTCCAAACATCCCTGCAGGTCAGTCCAAATAGGAATTTCTTCATAAACAAATTATGCTCCACAAGCTCTTCTTCGATGAAATAATTCGTCTTTTGGAGTGGAGCAACAGTCTGACGGAACGGCAGTCTGATAAGAGTGGTCGGAAACGTTTAACGTGTTACCTGCAATAAGTTGTTATATCTCAATTTGTACGTTTTATTTTAGGATTTGGCGAATTCAACGAGACGTTTGCAGACTAATCGGGTTCTAGATGAGAAATCTTCAGGTATTTAAAATGAAGATCCTTTAACGTTGTTGGCACGAGATATGACAGACTGCTTAGTTTTTAAGTGAGCAAACGCTACGATTATGGGTCCATTTTTGTTACTTTGGCTGCGTCCAAGCATGTGCGCCCGTTTGATGTAAGTAGGTTGGATGTTGAGATTAAGATTTTCTTTGCAGAGTTTAATTATGTCTTTTTGCGACTCATCCCATATTTCCTCTGCTGCAACTATTAGTTTGAAGAAAAGAATTTAGAGCAACGGGCCATGTGATCAGCATCATCCACCCTGGTCGTCATGATAGTGAATTGTTTAGCGTTGTCTTCAGCAAGCGTCTTCGTGCATGCTGCTCCAGCCTTTAAGGCGACTAAGGAGGGGCAATCATGTTCAATTTTAGCGAGACTTTTGTTTACTTGTTCGATAGCCTTGCCGGTTTCCACCAGTTTTCTGTGAATATTTTTTATTTCATTGAGGAGCGTATTTTGCCCAGATGTAATTTTGTCTAAGGTGCTCAATACTTCAGAAGACTCTTGCGTAGACGTGGAACGGTGTTGGGTCCCGGGCTAACTTTGATATCGCCGGATATCGTAAGAAGACTACAAAGAATATGAGCACAGTGGTAAGCAACAGTAACACACCAATGTGGGCTCGGCAACACTAATAAATGACGATAGCGAGTACGCGCGCCAAATAACGAAAGTTGATTATTTACCCGCAGAAGAAGCAGAGGATGGGAAGGAGCGTGCGCCATCGCGCGCAGGTTGCCGAGCTCACTGATGGAAGGCGCGAGCCAGCTCGTACTTATTTTGTGGTGTGTTGATCTTGCTGTCGATTCGGCTGATGGAAGCCGCGAGCCGCGAGAAGTACGGCGCCTAGCAGTAGGGCGGTTTGGTTGGGCGCGCTGTAGGGCAGAAGGCTTGAGGTGTGGTGGTTGGTCTACGGTTGTCGGTTTTGAGTCGGTACTCGGGTAGCCGTTAGACGTGGAAGTGCAGTTGTCTGCTGAGAGCGGTATCACCAGGCAGGAAGCAGCATCAGAGGCGCGGGGGTGGCTTTTTGAAGGAAACATCTGCACGATAGCTTGCAGAAGGAGCAGAGGATGGGAATGAGCGCGTGCCATCTCGCGCGCGTTGCAAAGCCCACAAACTAATTGCGCCTTTCTTTTCTTCTCAAAACCATTTGAGTAACTAATTGTAACCTAATATCTAAGCTTTCTACGCTCAGATTCGACTTTTTAACTTTGTCACGGCTACTTAATTTTATTTCGAATGGGCTACAGCTCACAGTTGTTAACAATCACCCATCTATAGTTTATGATGTTACACCGGGTGTGCGGCAAGTCAGCGTCCTTGGTTCTTTACTTTTTTAATTTAGATTAATGATTTGCCGAATAACATTACATCCTGCATGCGAATATTTGCTGATGATTGCATCATCTAGAGGTCAATGAAGAGCATAACGACCACATTTCTCTGCAAAATGAACTGGGCATTATTAATGAATGCTGTATGTTTTTGATAATGACCCTAAACGCTTCCAAGGGTAAAATATCTTTTACTCAAAAATCATCAAACTCGTTCTTCAACCTGTTGGGCCGGGCCACTCAATGTCAGTTCTTAGGCGTTTACCTAACCCCAAATCTCTCGTGGTCTGGTAGCGGAACAATTTCTGCTAACGCTTCAAGGTGATTAGTTTCCTGTGCCGCATTTTACGAAGTTCTACAGCCAAGAAGCGTAAACAAGCGCAGTTAACATTCAATCTTGACTACCCTCCTTCCATTTAGTCTCCTAATAAGAAACGTTAACGCAAATCCAAAATAATCCTAGTCAATTTATTTTACGGAAATACAGTTATGACTCAAGCGTAGGAAAATTAAGCTGGCCTTTCACTCCATTTGTTAAGAATTCCTGTAGACATAGCCCTTTTGTCTTCTAGCACTATGACGTGGTGCTGAATAAAATTAACTGAATTCAATATTTTGGCTGCACACGCATTTATGGCAGCACTGATGCCTTTAATTTTTCGCAGCTCAGATGTGTGCAATGATCTTAAAAACTGCATTGCCTCGCTATGCAAACATGACACATTTCATGATCAGCTATTCAAAAGTTGTATCAATAACAACTAGCACGTTTATGTCTGTACGGACGGCAAACGCATTTTTCCCTTGAACTTCCCATGTGGTTATTAGCTTCTTTGCTAGCGTTTTGAGCCCGACTACTTAATCATGTATTCGTTCAGGTTACTTTCGTGTTTGCTTATTTTTTACTCATTTTGTTTCATTATCTATTTTTTTCTCTCTGCCCTTTCAGTAATTCGTGGTAACTATATTTTCATATTGTTTTTTAAAGAAGTGTTATATACATATCTTTTTTTTTATTTTCCCCCTTACTCAATGCATTCCTAGAGGCATGAGAGGCATTGGTAAATATACAAACTGGACACTGCTCGCATAAACTGTTGAGCGAAGTTAATAGTAGCATGGAAGACATCAGATATCCAGGGAGAAAGTTTTAGGCATTAGACTTTCGAAAAAGCAGTCAATTTGTGCGCTGTCAAGCCACGAATGGCAATCTTGGCCGAGGCATGATCAGTGACACGATGCAGAGGGAGAAATATGAACAATAAAAAATCAAAGGAAGAGCAGGAAATAACAGGCTAAAATAAGAGCTAGGCCATTATCCACCAGAGTGGCGAATGGCTAACATAGCCTACCTCATTAAACAAGGAAGTGAAGCGCCAGTAAACAGCTTGTGATCAAGCAGCACAGAATGTGAAACAATGCATGCTTTCAGAGAAATGAGTGTCAGTGACCTTAAAGGAGGGCCGCTGACACAGGGGAATAGTTGAGATGGGGGAAGCGATGAACTGGACAGGTACATGATGTCGGCTTCGGCATGCCTATTTTGAAAGGAGGTTTTTGGTAGAGAGAAACATTTATTGGTAAAATGATTTTTTTTTTCAAAGTGCTATTACTAATGCAAGAACAAAGCGAAAAAATTGGTGTTTGTTTAGCTCTGGTTAATCCTGGAGTGACGCGAAAGCTACTGCTGGCCGAGTGGAACTCTATCACGTTACCAACGACGTGATCAGCCATGGCGCCCCACCGCCGGCAGCTGCTCTGCACCACGTGACGGGGTGGCGGTGGCAGCGCAGCCACAGGGTGTCGGCGCCGAAACGCTGAAGGCTCCAAAGTGCTACCGTAATGTAGCTGTCGCTACAAAACGCTCTACATTTTTATGGCCGGCAGGAGCTATTGGTTTCCTCGAGGAAAGCACGGTTTCTCTAGCAAGATGTATACCCTGAACATGCGGCAGCGAGTCCTTCGCGGGCATCAAGACACGTTGGCTCCAAGGAACACCTCAACTCGAAACCAGGTCCACACAGAGGACGGCGTCCTCCTTCCTGAAGGGATTCGGCGGGTGCTGGAAAGAGGGCCGAAATTTGACATGGAACCGAAATTGACCGCTTCTGAACAGTTGCCCTTAGTGAGACGTGTTTCCAGACGGGCAACGGACCGCAACATCGATGCTTGTGTTTGGAGTGATATAGATGTGCTCGACCAAAACAAGCAATCAACCTCCAGGCTAACCTTTCGAAGGACGTTATCCTACCTTCAAAAAGAGTCACTGTGTGCCGGCCTGCTGATAAAGAAGGTGTGTTCGCTGCATTTTCCGCGGAAACCTTTTCGCACAAAGCATCATAGGCTGTGGATGTTGTGCTTGACTGCCAAAAAGTTTCTAAAGAAAGCAAAATTAAAAGCAAAGAAACTGTGTAATAGGCTCAATCTGACAGGGCTTCTGACCCGTATCGATAAAAGTGAAAATTTGTCCTTACAAATGTTTTTTTGCTGCGAAGACGCACAAGCGAGAGTCCACCTTCAGGGTCATTGTTTCGGAACGTGGAACGTGGCAAAAGAGCATTGGAATCTTCTTGCAGGACAAGCTGAGCAAGCTTACTGTTGATGACCCGTCCCTAATCAGAAATTGAAATGAAATTGCTAACTATCTGCATTCAATAGATGAAAAATTAGTGGCGGCTTTTTCTATTGACATTAGGGATTTGCTTCATTCGCTCCCGCATGATAGATTAATATCGTGAGTAGAAGCGTGTATCGATAAGGCAGGAGCTGTAACATTCCAGAATGAGTCTGGTATAGATGTAGGCGGCTTTTTCGAACTATTGCACCTTTATCGGACATATACATATGTAGAATGCGGAAATAACACGTTTCCACAAAAACAAGGTGTGTGTATAGACTCATGTATAGCGGCGTTGTTGAGCGATTTATTTTTGGCTGAGTGTGACAATGTGTAGTTAGCACGTCTAGGCGACTACCATGTTTTAAACGTGGCGCGATATGTGGACGACTTTCATATTATAGTAGAAAAGACAGAGCGACCTATTGGCGAAACAATCGGAAGTATTCTAAGAATATTGGAACAGTGTTTGAACCCCCTAACTTTGACCCATGAACTGCCTCTGGATGAAAGCATCCGTTTCTTGGACTTGAGCCCCCGGTTTGCGAACAACCATGCCTGTTGGATTTATGACCCCAGGGGAAAAAATCCACTTGTTCCGTACAGTTAGTCACACTCAAAATTGGTGAGAAGGGGTATTACAAAGCTTTGTTTTCGTAACGAGTTGAACAGGTCGTGTTTTCACACAGTTGAGCAAAGCCTAACGAAACAAACTGCCCGTCTTGGCATGGCTGGCTACTCAAGTGATTTGCTAGTGTCACTTGCGGAAAGTATTCTGAAAGAGAAAAAGGCAGAAGGTCTGACGAGCACCAATCAACAAAAGGGAGAAAGAGATGAAAAACAAAAAGTTGTGGTCATCTGTTATCTGCATAAGATATCGCATAACCTTAAGAAATTCGCCAAGAAGACCAATGTAAAGATCAGGTTTGCAGCCCCAGTAAAACATGCAAAACTGTGTAACGCTACAAACTCAATTAAAAAGCCGCGTTCTGGATGAAAAATCAACCATTAGAATCCTTTTGTTGCATGCGAACAGGGTATGTTTTATTTTATTAAGTTACCGTATGGAAACATATACATCGGCCAGACCAGTCGTCTTAACCAAACGTTACTCGAGTATAATAACAATGTAAGTTCCATTGCATCATCAGGATTTCTGGCAAAGCATTGCCAGCGTTGTAATCACAAACCTGCCTGCATACCCTGCCTTCCCTCGCCTTCCCTCATGTAAAGACCACAAGGGCCCTTGAGGTATCCATAATAAAAAAAAATTAAAAAATCCTGGCACGAAACAAGTGCAAGATAACAAGATAGATCAGCGAGGCCATGTTATAGCACAATCGGGAGATTCTTGCGTCAGCACCCTGTCTATTCTTCTTTCTGAAAAAGAAATGGAATTTTTAGATATGCGATGTTATGCGGTGATTAAGGATGCTGATTTCTTATCCGCCTTTTATGTTGAATTTTATAAGCTTTCATTTTGCACGCTTGTGCGCTGTGCTGTAAATATTCCGACACGCTTCTCAATGAGATTCCAGCTGCTAGTTCAGCGCTTGTCTCCTTCTGTCTGTTTTGCTTGTGCGCTCCCATTTCATTAAGACTGAATTTCGGCTTAAAGACAGACTTTTATATTTTGTAGCTGTGGCGGACGTATCGTGTTCTAGGGGGCAGAAAATGCGGTGTTCCGTAAAAATATTGCGCGATGAGACCTCCAGGATTTGTGCTTTTGGAACACCGTTCGGTCGATATCGTTTTTTACAGATGCCTTTTGGTATTTCGTCGGCATCTGATGTGTTCCAGAAAGCATTGAATGAATTTTATGAATCGCTTCCCGGGGTGAAAGTGTACGTCGACGACATACTAGTCTGGGGCACCTCCCGTCAGGAGCACGACAAGCGCCTGCATTCAGCGCTGCAAGCAGCTGAGCAGGCCGGTCTCACGTTTAATCATGAGAAGTGCACAGTTGGCGTTCAAGAAATTAAGTTCTTAGGCGACGTTATCAGCTCAGAAGGTATAAAACCAAGCCCTTCACTAGTGAAAAGTATGTTGGAAATGCCCGCCCCTTCTGACAAATCTTGAGTTCTGCGAATGCTCAGGGTCATCAACTACTTTGAACAAATTTTGCCAACGCTGGCGCAAAGATCGACTCTTCTCAGGAGCATCATCAGACAAGACGCAGTTTTCAAATGGACAGATAACCATGCGAGTTAATGGAAACTGCTATGTCATAGCATGAGCAAACAAGCGCTCCTGTTAATATTTGACCCAAAAAAGCCGACAACACTGTCCTGTGATTCATCACAGAATGGGATTGCCGCAGCTTTGTTGCAGCGTCAACGCAATTCCTGGAAACCCGTTGCTTACGCTTCTAAAGTGCTCAATGACGAGCAGCAGCGATATTCTCAAATAGAGAAGGAACCAATGGCTATTGTATACGGATGCGAAAAGTTTCATCACTTTGTCTACGGCCGGCAGGTTATTGTGGAATCCGACCACCGCACATTAGCTGCCATCTACAAAAAAGCAGTCGGCGATATGCCATCGAGGCTGCAGCGGTTCTTCCTGAGGCTGATGCGTTATGACATCCCAATATGCTTCGTTCCAGGAAAACAACTTTTCTCGCCGACATGCTATGAAGGGCCCCCGCCGTGGACGATACGACCATCAAGAGTGATGACGTGGAAGGACATGATGTAAGTGTGGCTTGCTCGCTTGTCAGCGACTACACGTGGAAGCGACTGGCCGTAGAGACGAGGAACGATTCTTATCTGAGCCTCGTTCTAAAATGCCTAAGTGATGGTATTCCTATCGAAAGGCCGCTGTAGTCATGCGAGGGAGAACAGTCCGAAATTAGAGGCGTCCTGATAAGAGGCTGCAAGGTTATAATACCAACAAGCTTGCGACGAGCAATGTTAGAAAAAATCCATCACGGACTAATGGGCAATAATAACAAACTCAGGGGACGAGGTCTAGTTTTCTGGCCTGCAAGGAACTGAGACATTGAGGCGTTTGTCAGGAACTGTAGCGTATTTATGCAGTACGCATACAGCCAACCAAGAGAGCCATTGAAGATGCGTCCTGTGCCTGAAAAGCCGTGGTAGCGAGTGGGCATCTACATCTTCCAGTACGGCGGGAAATCCTATTTGTGTTTATACGATGCGTTGTCAAAATTTCCCAAAGTAGAACTGCTTAACGACTTGTCAGCGAGTAGCGTCATTGAGTCAACTAGCTCCATTTTTGCGCGATACGGCATACCAATGGAGGTATGCACATACAACGGTCCGCAGTTCGCAAGTAATGACCTCTCTTTTTCCTAGCGATATGATTTCAAACACACCACCTCGAGTCCACGATTCCCTCAATCAAATGATCTCGCGGAAAAGGGTGTGCAAATTGTAAAGCGCATCCTTATTAAAATCACTGAACTTAAACAAGATTTCTGGTTGGGACTTCTTGCTTACAGGACCAGACCTCTAGAGTGCGGCCGAACCCCTGCAGGGATTCTGCAGGGCCGCGAGCTTCGCACCACATTGCCCGACTTGCGCTGTAGTGCTAACTACCAGGTGTACAAGCAACGCCAGACAGAAAGCCTCAAGCGGCCATTGGCTCCACTGCAGAAAGGTGACGTCATTCGGGTGAGGAAGAGCACGTGGTCGCTAAAAGCGCAAGTCTTGCGTCAGTCCATGTTTCCCAGGTCGCGCGACGTCCTCACCGAAGATGAAAGAGTTCTGCCACGCAACCGGTGGAACCTGCTGCGACCGGCGAACTCTTTACTAGGGAACTGCCGGGCTTCGTCGACGATGCAGAGAGCTCAAACAATTCGGCAACCTCGAACCGCACTGATCCACCGCAGTCATGTACTACCGAGCCACAGCTCGGCACAGCACCTCCAACGGAGGATCCCCCGCACACTGCCTCGCCAGCACTAAGGAGGTCCACACTATAACTGGCTATGAAACTACTGGCAATAAAACTAGCCCGCAGTGAAGCACTATGTTCTTTCCCCTGCACCCGTGCTGTCTTGTTTTATCGGCTGCAGCAGCCGATACAACATTCCAAACTTTATTAGCGAAGATGTATTTTGAAATAAGCTGCTTCACTTCTAGGTGAATTGAATGCCATCAATATTGTTTGTAATGATCATGAAGTCATCTAGACATTCTTCTTGAAGTGGCGCATAAAAACAGTCAGTTTTCATTTCGCTGCAGTAATTCGGCCCAGTGCATCTTGCTGTCGGGAAGTGAAGAGACGAATAGATTCTTGAAGAATTCTGAGAATTTTTCCTGAAAAGATGAGTCGCATTGTGATATTAATTTGCGGCGGCGTGAACAGAAGACATTGTTAATAAGCTCGCCTAGATCACGCTAGGCGTAATTCAACGAAAACTTCTGCCGCCTGTTCATACCTTTACAGTGATTGCGGCTAACCTTTACAGAGCTTTACACACAGTATTTTCTCTTCTATAGGTTTATGTAGCAACGTTCTAAGCAGCCGAGAAACTTCTTATATCTCACTGGCTTCTGCTATAGAAGATGCGGCAGTATCTACGATTACTAAGCTAAACGCGTAAGGACGGAATCTTTGCAAGCAGCCTGACGTTCGCGCGACTACTCTAAATACGCTGGATCTTTAACTGCTCCCAATATTATATCGTGGATCTCTATGTGCAAGAGCGGATAAAAAATAAGGCTCCACCCTAAAGACGACGTTGGCCCTGATAGCAGTTTCTTGAACTGGGCTACCATTCCGGAAATAAATGACCCCCACAGTCTGCCAGTTTATTGGCTATAATTATTGTCCTACTTACTGCTATGTGTTACTATTCTCCGTATATATTTTGAAACTGTGGTTGATGGTTAGCTAAGACGGTGGAAAAATTTAAAGAAGTGAGTCGTGTTGAAAACGCACCGAGGTTCCTTCACATGATAATTGCCAAAGTCTAAGTCGTGCTTACCTCGTCAAAATTGAAGGAATGGCCGCGTCCCCCCGCAACAGAGCCTTCAGTGGGGCTTCGCAAGCGGCTGTAGCCGCCAGACTTTGTTCACAACTTTTGAACCTGGCTTCACTGGCTTAAAACGCAGTAAACTTTGGTGGGAACTAAACTCAACGGCTGATTAAACATTTAAAGTGTGCAGGGCTCATGCAGCGCGTGAATACGTGCAGCTGCGCCAACATGTTGAGATCGCAGCAGCATAATTTGTACAGTCTTTACACAGGCTGCGCTTCCGCCGGCCATTCTCTTCTAAGGTTTGGAGTCAAATTTAGACAGGCAATCGGGTTCCCCTGTATCCTCTGATTTTGAAGCGTGCAAAAATATCAGTACAAATAAACGGCCGATAAACATTGGCGCAGACTCAAATGCGTTGTGTTTTTAAGGCAAACAAACGCGAAGTAAATAGAAGTCAGCTTGCTAAAAGTTGGGGCAGATAACGAAATTGTCTCAATTTGGTGATCAAGAAATGAAACCACCTGAAGAGTGTGCAAAAATTTATCTCCCAGATTTTTCTTTATCTATGTGTACACATTCTGCAGATTTCTAAACAAACGATACGTGACAGGGTAATATACAAAAACATGAGTGCTGGAAAAATTTCACAACTTACCATAGATGGCATAACTTCATTGATGTAATGTGTTCTAAATAGCAGGTTATGCTTGAATGTCTAATACGGTTTATCAAGGATTGTCGTAAACAGTGAAGGTTAACATCTTAAATTCGCCGATCATACGTGGGCTTGTTGGCTCATATAATATGCTCAGTGAAGAGTTTGAGACCAAGCAGGAACTGAATTCTTGGTCCTAAGATGGCTTCAGTCTTGGTTCAAGAAGAAAAACCTTAATATCACCTAGGCAGAACATGCTCTGGAACACAACGACGACCTTACTAGTGGGAGCATTTCAGTTAGGAGCAAATTCATCTTAACTTGCGCGTTAGCTTTTGCTTTTGTTTGTTTGCAGCGTCGCATGTGCTAAGCATGCTAATAAAATCTGCGCCTAGTATGAGAAGAATAAGTATCTGTAAAGTTTATCCCATTCTCTCGACCTGATTACGTGGAGACGTAGCACCTTTTATCCAAGACCAAAGATTTTGAAGGCGCACGTTTTCCTGTGTGATGTCACTTCCCGCTTAAGAACCCTAGCTCATCTTTCAACTTTATGAATCCCGTCGTTCTTTTCTGCTCAGCTTTGTTGCACTATTCATGCATGTGACTTGGAAAGCATTTCATTGCAATGCCCATCGCAAGCGTAAAAATGTTTGACGCAGATTCTGTCTTCAAGAGTGCAGTTGCCTACACTTCGCTGTTGCTATAGTAATAAAAATGCGCCTCTTGCCAGGCTGAGGAATACCTGAATCACTAAACGAGCGCATAAAGGGTAGGTACTTATCGCTCAGTCTTCGTGAGGTAAGCAATGTTATTGAAACGAAAGTTGAATGCTCCACAGACTAACAATGAATACATTAGGCAACCCAGAAACCATGACTAACTTGCTCCAAAGCCAGCCACTGCATTTCGACTGGCGACGCAATGTTGTATAACAAGATGCACTAGACGATCGCTGAGGGTTTACTTGATTCATGCGAAATCGCAGTAGATCAAGAAAAAGAGCATTAGCTCGCGAACTTATTTGCCAAAAAATATGTGCGAGCAAAAGGGCCCTGGGCTCAGTATGCGTCTGCAGTGCTGTCAGCTCATCTCATTAGCGACGTATCCAGATTATAATTTGTTCAAAGAAAGGCTAACAGATTTATCTGCAGCCGTTACGATCGTAGCTAACATTTCACCGCCATCATGTACGCGGATTTCACTGGAGATCTTTGCGCTTTGACACATATGTGATAGTGTAATCATGCTGTGCAAAGTCCTCCACGGCTCAACCAGAGTTTAAGCGCGCATCTCACTGGTGACCCCTACTGCGCGAGCTACCTGGCGGACCAGGGCAATGAATATATTTCAATTCGCATCCTTAGATTCTATCAAGTTTACTATATTTGACGTAGAGTCGCATTGTGGATTCGTTTTAGTCTGCGAGATATAGCATCCCAGAGCGAATCAGACTACGATGCATGCCGCAATGTACGAGGCATGCCGCAATTTCGACTTAATAGGGTTCTTTACGTCCACTTCCATCGCATAGTACATGAGCCTCTAGCATTTCGTCTCTTTTAGAATGCGACGGCAGCGGCCGGGATCGAAGTCGCGTCTTTCGGGTCGGCAGCAGAGCTTCATAAGCACCTAGTAACCGCGGAACTGCATTTTGGAATAAATCTTAGCAAATCAGCTTCAGACAAAGCTGCCTAATTTGTCGCTTATTACTGCTGTTATATTCAAATGCCCTCTATCTATCTCTGCTATGTGTCTAACAAGCTAAGCCACTGCATTGTAAATTAAAACTAGACAGCTTGAAACTGAGCATGCAAAAGGCATATCATTTGAAATATCTGATTACAGTTTTCATAAATTAAAACTTACTATCCATATCTAACAGAATTAAAATAGAGAAGGGAAGCAGCCAATTTGCATGAAAGAAGACAAGTAAAAAGCTCTGTAAATAATTCACACAGTGACTCTGCAACAAGCTATACCACTATATTGCAAATTAAAACTAGAGAGCGAAAAACGAAACTGCAAAAGGCATATGAGTTAAAATATTGGATTGGAATTTTTATAACATAAAACTTACTATCCACATCAAACAGATTTTGAAAAAGAGAAGGGAAGTGTTCTAATATTGTAAGAGGGCGAGCTTGGAAGCGAATGCCGAAACGGGTCACCGACGTGCCCTGAGTAGGGCGCGGGAAGAGGCGCCCCGTAAACCCACAGTACACGTTGCTGGCGGTAGTCAGACTGGCTCCTCTCCCTGAAAAGCGGGTAACCGTTTATTGCCTTTTCCATTTCCCCTGTGCAACTTGGTGCCGCTGATAAGGCACCTGCGGTGTCCGTCGCGTCCGCTGCCGTGGGGAATTGTCACACCCCTCTCTTTGTTATGAAGCCTGCTGCATGGCACTGGGGCACGCGTGGTGCCGTATACGCCTTTATATATAGTCTGTAGTAGCTTACGGGCTTCTTGACCCGGGAAGACCGACGAGGCTGGGGATGCAAAGGGGCCGCACTTGAGTGCTGTTGCCGCGCCTAGGCTGTTTCAGACGGCTCGGTGATTAATGAGCAGCGAGGCGGGGACAGCTGCTCCGTGTCCGTTGTCGATGCTAGTGCAGAAAGAGGCTCCTCGCCGTCTCAGAGAACGCCAGGCGTACTTCGCGGTCGCACGTGGCACGCGTGCCTGTTCCACAGCGTTCCGTTTTCGCGTTGTACCTGAAGCGACGAAGCATTTGTGGGATGGAAAACCGTCCCAGCAATCCAAGCTGGGCCTGGTCGGAAGTTTCGAACAAAGACGGGCTCGCCGGACGAAGGCAAACAGTTTCTGCGTGCGTTACTGTCGCAGCGCATCTTTTCCTTCAGTTACTTGAATTCTGCATTCGCCCTTAGACCGAGGTGCATTCGTTGAATGGCCGTTTGCAGGTACCTGCCCATGAGGAGCTCAGGGGGAGGGGACCGAGTAATCGCATGCGAGGTTGTTCTGTAGGAAAGCGGGATTCTGTTGATGTTTGTTTTTGAAATCTCCAGGCGCTGACTTCTTGAGTTTTTTTTAAATGTCTGCACGACGGCTTCTGCTGCTCCGTTCGATGTTGGGTGGTATGGCGGGATAGGGATTCGCCGAATGTCATTCTTGCTCAACAAATAAGCCTACTTCTCGCTGGTGTATGCGGTGCCGCTGTCTAAGACAATGATGTCTAGAATGCCATTTGTGGAAAATATGCTTCCTAAGCATTGAATTGTGGCGTACGCTGAAGGTGCATTAACTGGAACCATCTGCCCATTTAGAGTAGGCATCGACTAGGACAATGAAGTAGCATCCTTGAGATGAACCACCAAAGTCGACATGCAGTCTAGACCATGGTTTCTTCGGAAGCGGCCACGGATAAGACTGTGCTTTCCGTCCTATTCTCTGGTGGTCTTGACAGATTTTTCAAAGTTGCACTCTCTTTGCGATTCTTCAGTCGAGTCGTTCCCACCAATTGTGGCTCCGTGTGACTCCTTTCATCTTTTCCACACCTGGGTGAGTTTCATGAAGCAGATCAAGAACGTGTGCTTGTAGTTCTTCAGGAATGACGACTCGCGGCACGGGATATTTCTCCAGCACTTTGGAACCGCTAATTGTGACCTTGAAGGCGCCACATAGGCGCACGCGGCCGCCTTGCTTGAGCACAGGAACAGTTCGGGCTGCGCACTCAGATGTTCTCACGGGTGTAAGTATCCCTTCTCGCTGCATTCTTTGCAATTCTTCTACAACGTTGTCTTGCAGTGCGAAAGGAAGTGTTCGTGGTTTGAAGAATTTACGAGCTGAATCTTCCTTGACAACAATTTTGGCTTTCACATTTTTTAATATTCCTAGTCCCTGTGAAAATACATCTTTGAAGCAAGTCAGCAGCTCGTCAACGCTCGTGAGTGAGTCAACGGATCTGGCGTCATTGAGGTCGAGCTGCAGCCTTCTGATCCAGTTTCGTCCGAGAAGGGTTGTACACTGGTCCGGAGCTAAAAAACAAAGTCAGTGTTGACTATCTTTGTGCGAATGAGACTGAAACAGTAACCTTGCACCTTACGGGTGTCAGTATTCAGCAATAATTCTTCAGAATCACATCTGATGGCTCTACTGAGAGCTCGGGAAACCGCTGTTGGAATGCGGTCTCTCCCATTACGGAGACACTGGCCCCCGTGTCCAGTTCCATTAAAGAGGCCTGCCTGCGACTTGTAAAACTCCCGCAAACGGAAGAATTGTTTGCTCGCTGTTAATCTCCCATGTCTCGTGGATATGTGACTGCATTTTAAGCAGATTTACACTGTCCGCAAAGCTATCAACTCGCTGTTTTTTGCCTTTGCGTACTGTGCTTCCCTGGCACGTTCTTGTTCTTTGTGTAGGTAGACTTTGAGGGGCATACTCTGGTCAGATGCCCGACCTTACTGCATGCGTTCCACCGTGATTTGGCGTACTGGCATACAGTTGCGTAGTGCGGCTCTCCACAGCGATAACAACTTATCATCTCTTTCACCTGCGCTCGAATGCCACTGTGAACTAGCTGCGCTTCGGCCATACCCTGAGATTGCATCAACATGCTTGAGTCTTTTTTTAGCCGTCTTTATTGCAACGATAAGAATGACTGCTGACCCTAACGTTAGGTTTCGCTCTGCAAGCATGCGCCGTTGCATTGGCGCGTCATTAATGCCGCTAACGAGCTTGTCCCGCAGCATGCCAGGAAGGAAGCTGCCGAAATCACAGTTTGCTGAAAGCTTTTTTAGTGACGCGGTGTAGTCGCTGACAGCTTCCTGCAGTTGGCGAGAGCGATTATTGAATTTGAAGCGGCTGACCACCACGGGAATCTTTGGAACGCAGTGGCCCGAGAGCACGGTGAATATCTTTTTGATGGAGACTTGATCTGAAGTTTTAATCGTCAGCCGGCTCCGTAGCAAGGAGTAGGTATTGGATCCGCAGCTAGTCAGGAACACGGATCCTTTCTTCGTCTCTGGAGCGCTGTTGGGGTCGAAGAACAACTTGACTCGCTCCGAGCGCTCTGTCCAGGCTCCTCTTTTTCCGTGGAATGGCTGCAATGCTTCGTAGGTCGGCGTGATTGCCGTTAATGCGATGCCGAGACTCTACTTTTCGGCGGCGAAGCTGCCGCATATCCGTGACCGTCTCTGTCGTGCGCACAGCAACTATAATTGCAGCATCAGTGTTCGATTTGCGATTGTCCTTACTGGTACATGTACGTATACAGCTGCTTTCTTTGAATTAAACCAGTTTGAAGATGCCCACCGTATATGCCCTGAGCGTTTCTTCATTCTTGTCCTGTTTTTTCGCGCAAGTACACAATTTACCAGCATTTATGAGAAAATCCTTGGTATCTATTCTCGCAAAGTACGCTAGGAGGAAAAACAAAGAGAAACAAACGGGTACGCCGCGACGCCCCACTACTAAAACTGCGTTAGTTTGCAGATATAATGAAAAACGCCCTACAAACGATGACAAAATTAGAACACACAGGAGAGGACCAACGCCACATGGACTTCAATATCTTGCATACTCACGCCGTAATTCATTACGTCTTCAAGTATGAACGAACCAGCCCAAGCAGGAGATTTACTTGAGCACATTTACGATAACAATTACTGTCTTTGAAACGAAATTAATTAGAGTGGTCAATTACAACTCCCCAAAAGTAGCGGAACAACTAAATAGAAGAAGGCAATTGCTACTGGGTTTTTTTTGGTTCCAACATTTTTGGCCATACCAAATTTACTCCTCCTAGAATAAACTACATTGGCTTGGTGCATATGTCTTTACACATTATTAATTTTAGATATCCACCGCGACGGCAGAGCGGTTATGGTGCTCGGCTGCTGAACTGAAAGACGAGTGCTCGACACTGGCCTTTCCGGTCGCGTTACGCTGCGGCAAAATGCCAGATGCCCGCGCACTCTCCGGTGCCATTGGGTGTTAATGAACCCCACGTGGTCTAAATTATCGGAAGCCTTTCAATATGGCGTTCCTCACAGCCCGGGTCGATCTGTGGCATCAATACCACAAAACAAACAAAAAGCATTATTTTTTGCAGGGGTCGTTGTTCAAAGCTGTCGTTGCTAACTTTCCCACGTTTGCTCGTGGAGAGATGAACAGCTACACTGAACACTCCCTTGATGGAGGAAAGGGAAATACTTTAATTTATGAGTACCTCGCACAGCAGCTCATAGTGGCGCAGACATGCCGGCCGCTGTTGCTTGCAAGCACGGCCTCACAAGAGAGGGCGGCTTGCTCATGAGGAGCGGCGCTTGTGTGCCGGCATTATCTTTTCCTTCTTTTAATTCGCAACAGCTACTGCCTCCACTGACGCTGCAGACTACCCCCCACGCTGTCCTGATGCTCTATGTTAACGTACCGTTGCCCATGTGTGTGCTTGGGTTTAGTTGCTTCAGGTGAGCTGAGGCCCATGCTTCACGTATTTTAAAGTTGTGGGCTGCGGACAACCTGCTCCGAACATGTGAACGAGCTCGCAACATTGCTAATATTCTGCCTTCGAAACCAGCACTGTTTGATGCCGTGCTGTGCTCTACATGCGCCAGGAGAGTTATCTGAACTCTTTTTTTCACATCTTTCCTGGACCTATCGTGCCCAGTCGGCTGCTTAATAGGAAATTTTGAGAAACAGGCCGTAAGCGAATAACAGAAACGGAGACTCGCTCACAGCTGCGGGATTTGAAACCACAGGCGCCTTTCCCAATCCGTGCATCCTAGAAGGCCAGCACCAGGCCAGGCCATCCCTTAGCGAAAAGAGGCTGCGCTAGAAATGCATTTCGAGCACATTGGAATAATTTCATATAAATTGTGCATTTTTTTTGTCCCTATGCTTAAATTTCAATACGAATGCTTTCTCAGTATACTAGGAGAAATATTTAGAACATTCTGACAAGCGCATCAAAAGTACATTTTGTACAACGCGTCATCGGCCAACCATTTGACTCCTCATTGATTAAAATTGCAAAATGATTTAGCACGCGATAACAGTGCTTATTTAAATGCCACTCCTACAAAGAACATTCATAGAAACAATGCTTAACTCCGTCTATCCTTCTGTTTCCATTTTTTCACATTATAAATACGTGGGAAAGCGACACTTTTTCACGACATATCGGCGTTGCTAAGCTCGGGAACTCTTGCAATTTTATGCGCCCCTCATGTAAGGCTGCACAATGCCTTCGGTTTTCATATGCAGTTCACGCGTGGTCACCACGATTCCACGGCAAACGGTTGATCATGCTACTGTTGAAGAGCTCGTAAACTAGGAGAGTAATAACAGTCAACACAGTAGGACCAAGAAATGGTCACCACTTTCCGGTTTCTAGAATTTTCAGTACATTAGGAGAACATGCTGCTACCAAATTGTATAACTATTTCAGTGAAGCTGCATACCTCTACCGTGCAAGGAAATTTTTGTATTGTCTTCGTCATCGGCAAAAAACACCAAGCTAAAAATTGAATGCTACTCCGAGAGCAGAAGTTCCTGAACGCATAGAAATGGTATATCAGACTGATCATAAATCACTCGAAATGCCAAAAAGTAAAAAATAAAATAGAAAATACGCACACATAAATAAATAAATAAGTGAATAAATAAGTAAATAAATAAATGAAATAAAAATATATAAACGGTAAATCTGTTTGGAAATCCCGCATATCGCATACAGCTCAAGTACATTTCACTTGTCTCTGGTTTCACCCTTTCTACAGCTGCGTGTGTGAATTCTTTAGTGACGCCGCAATAGGTAATCGGTTGTGGGTTCCGGTAAACAGTAGGTTTGCAGATGTATCGAAAGGGGGTGATGTCATTCGAAGCCCTTGTGTGCAGTGCAAACCGCATAATGTATGATAACGGCGGCTGCAAACAATGCGAAGCACGTTCCTTCTCTTGGCATGCGTTTCCCGGTAAAGATTCCGGTTGCGTTTTCGTGTCGTTGTCGTAAGCAAAGAAATTAGCTCTGGTTAAACTACTGCTGAACCTGGTTAGAGAGCGAAAGCTATGGTGTATCGGGTAAGCATACGCGGTTTGGCCTCTAACATTGAGTGTGTTCCGCACACCGGATAGGCAACGCACCCACCCTGCCAGGTAGTGGTTAAATAATGGTTGATCGCAAGAGGTTCCCACGCCCCGCAATGAACGCTGCGGCTTATTTCTGCAGTAGCGCGTGTCTGCCACAAGGTTGACAACACTAATGCATGAAGCCAACATCTCCCTCTCTTTCTCCACCGCCATGTACCTCAAATTTCGATTGAGACGTCCGCTGCCCAAGGGAGCCAGTTATGCGCCTTCCTTTCGTAAAATCATCGAAGTGCAGGGTAGAACACCGGCTATTCGTCTGATTAACCTCCCTGCTTTTCCTATTCCTCCTCGGAGTCTAGAGCATTGTCAACGCTAACGCCAATGAACACAAAGAACTCCGACGGCGTAAAGCTTCAGTGCCGCGTTTCTCCTACAACGTTGTGAATGGCAACATATGCAGCGCACTTCTGCAACTACCACCACGTAGCTTAAAGCACGACTGAGGTATCCACCATGCCAGGGTGCCAGTTATGCGCCTTTCTCTTGGTTTCGAAGAAAGTCGAAAATTGGTTTTCGGGGAAAGGAAATGGCACAGTATCTGTCTGGAACATTATCAACTTGCTTGGCGGGCGTACCCGCTGCCGCATTGTGCACTTACTAGACCACAATCGTCGGCCTTTCGCATGCTCCAAACGGGGTCGCTCCCCTCCTGGGGCCGAATCAGTCACTTCGCGCCTAATGTAGAACCCCACTGTCCAGACTGTGAGGAGGCGTACTGCTCTTTATCTCATATGCTCTGGCAATGCCCTGCGTTATTCAGCTCATCGCTTACCAACCACTCTATCCGACTGGGACGCAGCCATTAAAACGGCGACCTCTCAGACCAACTACTCGCTCTCCAGAGGGCCTGCGACAGGGCGGAGGACCACAATCTTCCGACCTCGACGTGGGTGCGGCGCTCAACGGCTACGGGGACTCCCTGAAAAGGAAGGCACCCTAACGCGGTTCCTCAGGACCATCAATAAAGTAATTTGTCTGTCTGTTTGCCTGTCTTGCATCTTGGCGCACACCTGAACCACGCCGTAAGGGAAGGGATAATGTAGGCAGTAATAGAAGAAAGGAAGAAAAACGTGCCGTAGTTGAAGTCTCAGGAATAATTTCGACAAGCTTGGGATCTTTAAGCTGCGCTGACATCGCAGAGTACACGGGCGCCTTTGCGTTTCGCCTCCATCGAAGCGCTACCGTCGCGGTTGGGTTCGAACCCAGGTACTCCGGATCAGTAGCCGAGCGCTCAAACCACTGAGCCTCCATCGGCCATACTATGCTGAATACGGCGGTTCTCCTCCGATCAAAATTGAATATTGGTTTTTAAAATTGGTTTTAAAGACAGGAATTGGCGCACTAACTGCCTCACATATATTGGTGGACAGCCTAACCGCGCCGTAAGGATATTGACCTCTGACTCACTTGAAGGTCAAAAGCGCAAGCACCGCGAAATCTTAGCGCTGTAGAGTAGTGAAGCTGTTGCTTTAAAAACTTCGGGCTATAAATTAACGCGAACAGGATATCCGCTTTTAAATCAGACATACAGCATACAGCTCATGTACATTTCACTTGTGTATCGTTTCACTGTTGGTACAGTCATCGGTGTGCATTTTCTAGTGACGTCGCAATGTGTAATTGGGTGTCGTTTTACAGCTTCGCTGTCCAACCACTTTTAGAATGAAGATTGAAGCCACAGTGTTTTTTTTTACTTCATCCTCGGCACAAAGAAGGTCTGCTTTTTTCTAAACCCGTTTTCTTCATGAACAAACTTGTCTAAAAGCGTGACATTGTATATATATATATATATATATATATATATATATATATATATATATATATATATATATATATATATATATATAGAAAAACAAAAGGCTGCCAGCATTTTAAGTTGCGCTCAGTTCAGGAATGTATTTTAAAAACTAATACTTCAAAACTTAATTGACAGCATCGCTAGAGTGTTCCTGTCGCAATGGCTCCCAGAATTTTTCAAAGCATAAATTAATCACTGGCCGCTCAGTAATTTTTATTTTTACAGTCTAGATGGGCTTTCTCTAGGATCATTTCAGAGACATTTACATCCATATTTTTGCATTAACTGTAGGGTCAAGCAGGAACCTCTTTGCGGGCCTACACGCGGTTTGAATCGAGAGGTGTCTACACTTAAAGCACAATACAATACCAAATTTAACTCAATGCATTACTCTGCTGCCGGAGCCTGGTGAACATAATCATTTGCATTTACGGAGAAAATATTCGTACTGTAGTTGACGATAGACAGCTGAAAATCAAAATTTCCTATTCTGTAACAAGTCTCCTTAACCTATCTGTTCGAGCAAGTGTAATTCAGGAGACAAACTGTTTATTGCGAGAAGCGATGAAAGTGATCACACTATAAAAATTACCGATGGCTCCGCTTGCATATTTTCCCAAGATCAGCATCTTTCCAAAGCTGTTCAATACCAGCACACAGCGGTGTCTCCATATCTTCATTCTGGCTCATAAATCACGCTGGTTTCGCAAAACTTTAGGTACTTTGATGATTTTTTGACAAGATGGTAATTTGCTTTTAAATCCCGCATGCTGCCACCAGTTTCGATCCTCGCAAAAAATATTTTAACGCGATAGAGTTAATGAGCTGGTGTCGCAGAATATCCCGCGTCGCCATCGGCGCCGTTGACCGTGAGTGAAAAATCGACGAATAATCTCCAGGGAACCAACCTATGAAGCAGGCGGGCCACATAGGTCATGTGACCTTGAGGCGACCTCACAACCCACCGGATTGTGATAAAACTGCCCACTGTGGCAGATGGTGCTTAAAAATTGGTCGCTCAGGAAGAGCAACTTGGGTTACACAAGGCCCACCGGTGGGAGCACCTGCCTTCGCAGGGCAGTTGCGCATCGCTTAAGGACTGCGCACCGCGCCAGGAGCGGTATGATGACTCCCAGGGATCGATGAATGTAGAGAATGGCACATTCTGCATATAATGCATTAACCCATTACGCCATCGCGTCCTACTCTTATGGAAGAGCTTAAGTGTCCCTTCAAATTTTTATTCAGATATTTTCTTCATTCTATTTAATCGCAGTCGTGCGCCATTGGTTTAGCCAAAAGCTAACCTTTTTATTGTGTTCATTGAGATAAGTCGGAGATACCTTGTTTTTAAGGCTTTAATTAACATCTGCCGTTATACAGTGATGCACGAAAACTTATTGCTTTCTCCCGAAGTGTGTGAAGTAATAGTAACCAGCGCAAAAGGTTAATTACGTTTCAGCATTTCTTCGCTGTCCGATAGCGGAAGCGAAAGCGCCTTTTCTGAGGTATAATAGATGAGAGTAAAGGCTAGTATGTCGCACTCTATTAGTCATTATTGTGTAATTGCTGACCTCAAGGGTTTAACGTCAGTGATCGCATTTGTTACTGTCTCATACGTTCATCATTTACCCCAAACTTCTACACTTTCAAATATAGGTGTTCAATATTATGACTAAACAATTTATTGTTACATTTTTCTATCCGCACTAATTCAAGAATTGTTTCTTCCAGGGTGCTCAGTGAAGATGGCTGAGCTGCTACGAATGTTACTGGCTTTTATTATATTAAGAAGCTTAATCCTTTCAACTGAGGTGTGATCGCTTACGCATCTACGTACGTTGATTCACTCATATATACGTAGTGACTACTGTGGTTAGTCATTAGAAAACGTGTTCAAAACGTTTTTTCCGCTTTTAGTTGAAAATACAGATCGCATTTTTCGAAATTGAAAATACAGTGCCTCAACTATATGGCTCCTAAGAAAAATACTTGGCCCCTATAGCGTCCGTCGAGGTCCTCGCTTCCGGATGCAGGACGGCACGAGTTTGTTCCAAAAGAATGAAATCTGCATATTTGGGTTTGCATAAAAGACCACACGTCGTAGTACACGAGCAAATTCACCGGGGCTGTAAATGTGTTGTGTTGTGTTGGGTTTTATGGCACGTAGGCGGCTAAGGCCATCATGCGCCTTACGCAAGGTATAGAAAATTATCTTGTGCCGGATTTTATATGACAGAAATGAAACGTGGTGTAAATGCCCTAAAATGGTATTTCACACCATCTATTGAAGGTAAAAGGCAGAATTTTTCGAAATGGCCAAAGGTAAAAGCTTTAAAAAAGGTTAGGTAACCTCAGCGGCCATCCTTTGAAAAGGAAGGATGCCGAGGCCCCCAACCAATGAAATACACACCTCAGCATTCTTCTCAGGAATGAGAAAGTGGCTGAGGTGTTTCAAATAAAAGTGAGGCATTCACAGTGCATTAAGACAGCCAACCTCTCGTAGAAAGTTAAAAACATAAGAAATGTCAACAGTTGCATTATCACTCAAGAGTAGTGCTGGGTTAAATAGAATGCATTGATTATGAAATTGACTAAAATACTTCTGTCTTAGCTTTTCTATGTTTGAACATGTAAATAAGATATGACTTATTGTGTGCTCGTCACCGCATCTTTCACAAACGGGATTGGCTTCTCTTGTAAGTAAGTAGTTGTGTGTCAAGTGTGTGAGTCCTATGCACAGGCGACATAAGATTACTTCAGTGAAACGTTCCTGGCGACTGCATGACATCCAATCCCCCAAGGTGGGCTTTATGAAGGGTAGTTTGTTGTTCTGTTCAGTATCCCACTCTTTCTGCCATTTGTTCTTTTCTTTCTTATGTATGAACTTCACGCAGTCTTTAGAATTTGTGTTAACATGTTTGATTTCACCATTTTGAGCTTTTACTGCTGCTGAGTCTGCTCTCTCGTTACCATCTATGCCGACGTGGCTCGGAACCCAGCAGAACCACAGAGCTACTTCTACCAACACTATAGCGAAAGCGGCGGCAGCACTCCCATGTACACCCTCTCCACTTTTTTTATAACCGTGAACTACAGCCATCTTGTTACTCCGCTCGTGGTTCCCTGCATGGTCCAGGCGATCAAGGCCAGGTTTAACGGCAGTTTGCAACGTTCTAACCAAGCAACCTCACAACTTCCCCCCGTATGGCCGCGCGCTTCGTAGGGCGCGTCAAAAAGTTGTACGAGGAATGGTGCTGCGGCTTGCCTACGTACTGTGTTGAATTCCTTTCTAGTTCATGCGCAAAATGTTTGCGATTGTGCGCGCACGAAGATACTTCCAGGTAGTGGTGAACCTTGTGCCGCTCATTACGTATTATTTGTGTTTGTGTGAGCCGAGATCAACGAGGATGGTTGGTGAGGTTCAGCAAGGTTTGTTTTGATGTACGGGGTATTATAAAAACATGCATTCCCCATGCCTTTTGGCGTTACCTGGAGTTCCTTTAGTAAAGTGTGCACCATCGCCACCTCCTGTCTTCTACTGCGGTCAGATCTCGTTGGTGTTCCATACAGGAGACGAGGCCGAAGGGAGACGACACTCGCGCATGCCTTCTGTACCGCTACCTGTTAAGATGCGAATTCTGTTTGAATACAACGCAAAATCTGTAACAGACTCCGCTCCGAAAGGTTCAATCTCCTTGAAACGAAGCACCAAAGCGTAAATTCATAGAAGAACTTTATGCAAGAGACATGTGCGATAAGTCGCACTCGGAGAGCACTAAGAGAGTATTGTGCAAGGTGATGATAGTAAAGAGAAACATTGCAATGCGGTTTGCTTGCGTACAGCTTTGGAAATATTAAAAATTCAGGTCATATTCTATAAAACGAAAAAGTGACAACCAGTGTATCTGCATAATTACTAAGCATGTGAGATTAATATACAATTCCTGCTACTGCAAAGTTACGGCTGGTTTCATAGTTGACACTCATTTAACTTGAACAGTTATGTTTGTGAATGCCTGCTATTTATTTCCGCCATAAATTCACTGATGTTACTGTTGTCCACACTGGACAAATAAAAGTAACATAGCTTGTAAATAATGTCTCAGTCATACACAATGCAGCATTCAATACTTTGCGCATCTTTTCACACACTCAACTAATGCACATGAAAAAAGAAAATAGAAACAGTACCAAGACCTTTTCTCTCATTTGTTGAACACCTAATAGTGAAGGCTTTATGCAGTACTAGGGGGAACTTGAAAAAAAAAACATGTTCAACGTAGTATTAATATAGTTATTTTGCATGAACAGAGTTTGAATAAATATTCGATGTCACTCTTCATCATACTTGTTATCTATAGCACGGCTGTACATCTGGTGCAGATCCCTTCAGAAATAGCATCCCTCATAGCCTGTGCCACTCTGGGACGTTAAGCCCCACAAAACCAAAAAATATAACCTTCAGAAATGCACATGACCGTCTGTATAAAAGCTGAAATGTGCAACTGCTTTGCGTTTAGATTTCTTTAAGGCGAATAAATTTTGAGTACTTGCTGAACACTTCAGTGACCTTAGCTTCGGAAAACCTTTCTCCACTGAACATTGCACTGGTGAAGAGTTGTTGCATTACACATGTAAGTTGTGTTTTAAGGAACTTCAACAAAAAGATCCTTATTTCTTCTACTACATTCAACAGACATATTTACCTTGCATGTCATGCATCATTGCCATTTATCTGATATAAGGCACGACACGAGATCTTCGCAACGTAATTGAACGCAGTCCTGTATTTTACACTGCGATACTACTTTATAAACATATTCACATTGGCCAGGTTCATTCCTACAATGCTCTGGTGAAGCTACCTCACTACTGTCACTGTATCAACAGTTGTTGAGTGCCAACTTCTGATAATGTAAAATCAGGAACATTTGAGAGAATATGCAATACGCTAGTTGGAACCGCTGGTAATCTGTATTTTGTAATACATTTTCGGCGTGTGTAAGACCCCAGGTATCAAAATTATTGAAGAATCCACTTCTGCAGCGTGCTGCATAACCCAAGTGCGATGTTGGCTTGTAAAAATTTATTATTATTAGTTTATTCCTGTTTCCTTCATTCCTTGCTTTGCACTAAATAATTGTCATTAAGTTGCGGAGCAGACAAAGGGAATTAATAGAGGGGCCCATTATGACATATACACTGACTGTTCATTAACTTTGGATTCCTTCGGGTATATGTCGATAAGTTGATTAGTGCAATTGGAAATGGTTGTTATTGGTGCTGAAACAAGATTTGCTTTGTAAGCAGCGCTCTAACATATGCCCCTCTTGCCTTCTATGTTATTCTTCTAGCCTCCTCTCTCAGTCTGAGAGTGACATATTTCTTCAAAAGAAACTTGATCACTCCTATTACATGTGCTGGGTTCTCTTTGTAACGTTCTACTTCCTTCAAGCTTTACTCATGTCGTTGGCAGAACTGCTGGAAGGACTGTATGACCAACCAGTTAACGTTTTTGTGCTCATCACTGCAGCGGAAAATCTTAACAAAAAAACACGCGACAGTCCGTTATGAATTTTTCAGAGAAAAACAGTACTCACACATGAAGCGCGGTGGCGGCATTCTGCTGAAACTCTGTGCACGAACGAGACAAAGCGGTAGATCGCGACGCGCGGAGCCACAGCACACTGAGTGCTTACGGCATCTACTGAGCAACTGACCGGCGAGCGTGTAAAAGCGGACGGTTCTGTTCCCTGAATTCTCTTGTTTGTTATCTGTGTTCTTATGCTTTTGAGCGAAGGCGGACTTACTCGCCAGGCCGACTGCTATGGTAGTTTCGGGTGTCGCTCTGAACGCTGCCGACGGGTACAGAGTCCAGATTCTTATGTGCGATCGACCGCCGTGCGCGCAAGAGATACGATCGACCAACGGTGCGCACGGGAAACGACTTGCGTCTGCAGCGCTTTCCCGGCACCGAATCAGACATCCAAATCCAAAACCAGCAGAGAAGGCAACGTTCGGTGCTAAAGACAGCGAACCGAGTGGCGGGAGTGATTGAGTCCAAAGTGCGAAGAGTGGCTAGAACGCACGGTCGAAAAAGAGGGAGACCGCTCTCAGTGGAGTATGCTCGGGAGTGCCTTGAGTAGACACATGGGGCGGAGAGGTGTGTAATGCAGAGCGTATTCGGCGTATCAAACTGCCGTATCCTAATTCTGTCCTGCAGTCTACGCTGTAAGTAGTAATGAACTAGCATACGTGGATAACCTACAGCTGCTACAGCACACGAAACGAAAACGAAACTTTCACAAGTTTTCTTGTACACTTCTGCATATTTCAAATTTTGATACAACAAAAAGAGCTTGGTGTAATGCTCAAACATCTTGGATGTTTAACGTTTTAGAGGTCAATTTTTAATGTGTTCTGTGTAACTATATTGAAAATATTCGCTTAATTTTCAGTAGCACAAACAACTAATCAGTACAGACAACTATGGGAGTAGCAAGATGGCCCTGCTCGAGTGTATGACAACCTCCTCACCGCGCTTTACCCCCCGAGCAGAACCTTATCATATGCCCTTGTGTTGTGACTTTTTATGTGCTGTGTATGATGTGGCCTACTAAGGGTTCAACTGCATTTCTTGACTGCAGCGCTGTGAGTTGGCTGAAGGAATAATATACTGTTTTCGATGTTCTCATGTACTAATTTGTCCACAGCAATACACACTGCATAACATTCGGCAGTAAAGATTGATACATAACATGGCAATCTTACTATTTTTTCCCATTTCCCCTGTACTACGGCACTTCCAACGTGCATCGCTGTTCTGGAGCCATCTGTCTAAAATTCCATGTAGCTTGAATATTTCTCTTTTAAAGCCAAGTATCCTTCTAGTAGATGTTCATGTGGTGCTTGCTTTTTACTAAAGTGTGTTAGAGTGAACTAGCAAGCAGCGTGAAGACAGTACCTTGGTGGCAATATATCATACCTCGGAGATATTTTTGGTATGGCATCTAGTTTTCCGAGTTCATGACATGCATCTTCAAAGCGTAGTAACAAAGGTTCGATCGAGTGGGGTTTGTTATTGAACAGTCTTCTAGATGTGCACTTCGTAACTGTGGGGTAACAAAGGTGTTTTGGTAAGGATCTTGTTTTTAGTACATACGTCCAGGCAAGTATCGCTCTTCTGTTAACGAAAGATGGTTCATTTGTTTCTAGATATAGACTACATATGGGGGATGTTCTGTTTGCACCAGTTGATATACGAAGACGCAGTTTATGTACGGGATCCAGTTTTTTGAGGTATGATGGTCTTGCAGACCCATACACAATGCATCCACATTCCAAGGTAGACCTTACTACGTAGCGGTAGATCTGTAAAAGGTATAACCTGTCGGACCACCATTATTTTCCTGAGAGTACCTTCAGTATATTTAGAGATCGAGAAGCCTTCTTTTTGCGGCTGTTTATATGGGCTAAGAATGTGACCTTTCGGTCAAAATTTATGCCTAGGAATTTAGGCTCTTCTTTTAATGGTAGAGCACTTTCATTCAAGTGCAGGGTGGGATCAATCTGCATGCCTCTTTTCAGTGAGAAAAAGACAGCAACTGTTCTTTGTGGAGATAACTTAAATCCATTTTGATGTGCCCAAGTCGCTAGTTTGTTCTTTTTAAGTTGTATCTGTCTTTCGCATGTTGATAAGCTGGAAGATGTGCATGAAATTTGAAGGTCGTCAACATATACGGAATACATGATGGTTTTTGGAATTATACGCTGTATTGAGTTCATTTTTACAATAAAGAGTGTGGTACTTAGAATACACCCCTGCAGTACGCCGTTTTCTTGGATGACTTTTTTTCGAAAGTGTGCCACCTAGACGTACACGAAAGGAACGGTCAGAAAGAAAGTCTTTTAGACAGTTCAGCATCCTGCCACGGATATCTAGATCCGCGAGGTCACCAAGAAACTCATACCTCCAGGTTGTATCATAAGCTTTTTCCAAGTAAAAAATATGCTAGACAGTGCTGTTTGTGTATGAATGCTTCACAGACTGTGTTTTCAAGACGGACGAGATGGTGATTTGTACAGCATGCTTTTTTAAAACCACATTGGTGGATATCAAGAAGTTTTCACAATTCAAGAATCAACATTAACCTATTATTTAGCACACTTTCACAACTTTTAGCAAGACAACTCGTAACTCCTATTGGCATGTAACTACCAGCCGAAGTTGGCGGTTTTCCCGATTCCAGGAATGGCACAACCACGGCGCGTTTCCACGCCTCTGGCATTTTTCTGGACTGCAATATTTTATTTTGAAATTTTAGAAGAGCTTCTACAGCATCTTCGGAGAAGTGAGCAAGCATTTCATAATAGAGTTCCTCTGGGCCTGGTGCTGTCTGTTTGGCGGCCGAAAGTACTGTACGGATTTCTTGTAATGTAATTAATTTATTGTAATGTTCATTTGCATTGCCACTTGTCGGCAATCGTTGTTTTTCAGTTGTGTTCTTGTACATTAAAAAGGATTGGGTGTAGTGTGAGGAGCTAGAAAATGTGGCAAAGTGTTCCCCTAGTTTGTCGGCCTGTTCGCTAATGCTTGTTTGTGTATCCGGAGCTGTTACGAATGGAATTGTGAAAGAAGTAAAGCTGCCATTAAGTTTGCGGACTTGCTTCCACATTTGTTTTGATGTAACTGAACTATTTATGGACGACACATAGTTTTTTCATGAATTTTTCTCAGCATTGCGACGTATGTACCATGCTTTTGATCTCGCCTTTTTTAAAATTGATGAGGTTGTCGTGTGTGGGGTACCTTCGGAAAGTTCCCCAGGCTTTGCTTTGTTTCTTTTTTGTTTCTCTGTACTCTTGTGTGTACCAGAGTTTATAGTTTTGTCGTAAAACTCCTGACGATTGAGGAAGGGCTAGACGTGCAGCCGCAATTATATATGTTGTAAAAATTTCATTGAATTCGTCAACGCTAAGATTATCAGAAAATATTTTCTCCAGACAGGCCTTTTTTAAAACAGCGGCAAGTCCGCTAAGTGCAGCTTCCAACGGTGTTGTTTTGTTGGAATTATTGGTAGTGGTGATGCAAAGAGAATTACCACAAGAAAGTGATCACTACCGTAAAGATTATCAAGAATATCCCACTTAAAATCGGTGAAAACGGATGGAGAGCTAAAAGACAAGTCTATGCAACTCATCTTACCTGATGATGAAGAGCAATATGCGGGTTTGCCTGTATTGAGCAAGCGGAAATTGTTGCACAGAATGTCTAGTGTCCGTCTGTTCACTCCCCCAAAACAAGGGGTGCGCGTTAAAATCCCCGATTACCAGATATGGCTCTGGCAGCTGCCTAAAAAGCTCCTCTAGACTTTGTAGTGTAACAGTGAGATGTAGTGGAAGATATGTACAGCATGCGGTAATTGTTTTAAAGGTTAAGACGGTGACTGGAACGGCTTCATAATTCGTCTGGAGCATTATTCCATGGGTTGCAACGCCGCTCTGAACTACAACGACAACGCCTCCAGGGAGCCTATTTGCTTGCTCACGGTCACGGCGAAATACTTTATCCTTTTTAAAAATATTTTTACAAGAAGGTCCCAAGTTGGTCTCCTGCAGACACAGTGCTACAGGAGATAGACAATTTATGATGCCGGTTACGTCACTATAGTTATTCAGAATTCCGCGGCAGTTCCAGTGGATAAGGAACGCCATGATGATTTTGGGGGGAATATATTGAGACCTTCGGTCCCTCCTTGCTGAGGGCCTGTTATTAAGGTTTTTTTTTCTTTTTGCGATCAAGAGAGTTCCTCCTCCGCAGCGGCGGAGGTGAGCTCTGACTTGTGTCCATCGCTTCACTGGGGGCGTTGGAGTTCCGCTAGGAGCCCGCGGGCAGGAAGGTTGTGGGCTTCTCCCGAACGGGGGAAGCCTTCGGTCTGCCGACTTGATGGCCGGCGGGCATTTTTTCGGGGGTGGCATAGCACCTCTCGCTGCATCTGCCAGGGGCGCGGATGGCCCTGCCTCAGCCTCACTAGGCGTGAGCTGGGCAGGTGCCGAAGGCCGCTGTGGTGTGCCGCGCCCACGCACCACATCGGCGAAGTTTGTACGTGCAGTGAAAGAGAATGCACCCTGAGTCGTTGCGTAACGCTGTCTTGCCTCTTTAAATGTTTTATTTTCTTTGGCGTTTTTGGTAAATATTTTCTTTTCTTTTCTCTATGCAGGGCACGACCTTGAATAAGCGGCCTGGTCGCATTCGGAGGTGGCGCAGCATCAAAGTCGTGCGATTGGTAATCACTGGAGGCACATTTGGCGCGGGTATCGCGGCCGCTGCAGCTTTGGGTGTCTTGGCCAAACCTGTGGCATTTGAAGCAGTGTCGAGGGTTAGGTATATACGGACGGACGGAGATTTTTGCATCTCCTACCTCGATTGACTCGGGCAAGGTGCAGGAGGCAAAGGTCAGAACCAGGTGCTCTGTCGGAATTTCCTGTCTTCTTTACGGATTTTGATTGTGTACATTAGTCACATTCTTATCTGACAATCCTTCGAACTATTCTTCTTCGTTTAGTTGCAAGAAGTCATTATAAGAAATGACACCACGCACTGTGTTTAGAGATCTGTGTGGGGTCCAGCAAACAGGGATATCCCCAAAAGTTTCGATGCTTGCCAGCTTTGAAATCTGCATGATATCGATCAGTTCGAACAAAAGGTCACCACTAGCTAATTTTGTCACTTTATACTTAGGGCTCAGGGAATCTGTGAGAACTTTGGACACTAAAAACGTGGATATAAGTCTCGCTGGCTTTTCTTTTTGTTCGCTGTGAACGATGTGGTACTTTGGGAAGGCAATTTTCTTTTTGCTGAAAATTGAGAGGTGACATCGGTTCGCCCTCTTTTCAGAGGGCGATCATTTGAAAGAAGAGAGGTAGCCATAAAAAAGTGTGGCCTTCGGCCATGGTACCAGCCACCCACCATGGAGCCCAACAAGGGGTCGGGACAGGAACTTGTAAATCCTGCCCACGCCAGCTGGACACCACTGCTATAACTAAATACGGGAAACTCAGGGTAGTTATACCACTCAATGTTAACCCTTATCTTCAATGAAATATGTAAGAAAAAGCAGCAAGAGAGGAGGAGACAGGAGAGTTGAGAGAAAGAAGGATAGGAAAGTAAACGATGGAGAGGAGGGCAAGAAAATGCGACTGCCGATTTCCCCCGGTCGGGTGAGGCCGGAGGAGCCGTCTACAGGAAGCTGGGGCCAAAGTGGCGTGTTGCCTCGGCCGAGGGGCCTTAAAGGTCCAATCGCTAGACATCGGCTCAACCACCAGGATCCCCTTTTCCCCAGACACGGCGATGCCACGCACCAGTAGCCGCGGGTGCTCGGGTCCGTGGTGATGCACCGTTCACCATCATCCCCTGCGGGAATGTTCCTGCGGATGCTCGGGAACCCGTGGTGTCGCCACTCCCCAATGCCTGCAAGCTGCAGGTGCCCCCTGCGGGGATCCTGGGCTGTAAATGCTTCACAAAGGGTGTACACAAAAATCCACATTTCGCTTAGAGAGTAAATGGGATAAGTAATAAGGACACCCGGTTCAAGTGGGCACCGCGTTTTTCACTGCTTATGTACAGCTGAATATATCTATATGCCTTACTGTTGTTGCGTCTATTTGGCATCGCTAGAACATGCTGCGCATCTCAGATGAATTATAGAAAGTTTTGGGACACAGGAAAAACAGGCATGATTTAATTACCCTGTAAATTGGTACCCCCCCCCCCCCCCCTCTATTTCTCTTTTCATGACCCAACGGACGCTGGTTCGATCCCGGCTGCGCGCGGCAGTCGCATTTCAATGTAGGCAAAATGCCCGAAGCTCCTTTACTGAGCGATGTTACTGCGCGTTAAAGAATCACGCAGCGTCAGGAATTGGACTCCAAGACGACGCAAGCGAACAGGGTGGTGCAAAAAGTTTGATGCCGGAAGAGATTTGCGAGCTTGCGTGGGTGAGATGGCTGTAGCCGGCACAGGAGCGGGTTAGCTGGTGGATACGAGAGAATCCTTTGCCCTGCAGTGCGAAATAGTCAGAAAGGTCATGTTGACGATAGGTGTTTACTTGTTCTCTTTGTCTGGGGAGTGAGACTGAGGCATTTATTGAAGGGATCACCAAAACGCCCCCTGTCTTCTGCCCATCTCTTGGTCATTCCCTTACCACGTTCGCCCTCCGTCCCCTCAACTAAAAGAGGAAAGGCGATTTTTCTCACTTCACATAGCAATCAGCCACCCATCGCCTCTCACTCTTTTTGTCAGCTGCCAACCGTGGCAGGTGAAGGCTTCAAAGAGCAGCTCTGACGTGTACATTTTATCGAAATGGAGCCTCTAATGATAACACATACCTTTTGTGACTACTCCTGAAGACGCGGTTGACGTTGCAGGGTTGGTGCTGGGTGCTTGAAAACGAAGTGATACTGGCCAGCATTTAACACCATGGGGTTTTGCTGTTAGAATGGAACACAGAGAAACCTTAACCCATATTTCTATCCAGAGTAAGCCTGTTTAGACCTCGATGCATAAGGTTACTATAGATATCCGAGATGAACTCAGGTTTAGGGACAGCTATGAAGTGGTCAATTTCCAAAAGGTGCAAGCGGTGATAGGATCGGTGGAGAACGGCAAGAGAGTAGTTTCCGCAGGGGAGATGAAAGTTGGTGAAGAATCTGAGAAAATTTATCTCGCAAAGATTTTATAGCTAGGTTGTATTTATCATGTTTTGAAGAAGGAAGCCCAAAATATGGACAAGGAAGAGAGGGGCTCGTGAACGTCTAATTTTGTCCTATCTTCTGTCCCTCGTCCGTCTTTCACGCTGCCTTCTTCAAAACATGCAACACCAACTAGACCGGCAGCTTGCTCCCCTGAACGGCATTTATCATCATCATGATACGAAGGAGATGCTCATATACATCACTTTATTGTATGAACAATTAAGACACAGGAATGCACTCTGTTTGTTAAAAAAATTTGTTTTATGGCAACATATTGTTTGGAAAAAATTTCTTATATCTTCGAAACCGTCATGTCCCTACACAATCTGTACTTTTAGTTTCTGAATTTATACTTTTTCTGTGGCTGTTCGACCAACCTTGCAGAGTGAGAATGTTGTTCTTGAGGCTTTTGAGGAGAGGAAGATTAGACAGTACAAGGAGGATTAGAACTTTGCGCATTTCGTAAACTTCTATGGACAATATTCGTTATTGCACACTCGTAGCTTTTACTCCATGCGTTTCAAGCGTAGATAAGGTGATATCTATCACAAAACAGCGTATTGCCGAAATGTATACCCCATACAATGCTCTTATTATAAGCATTCGTGGTGTGCAAATAAATAAATGCGGCACAAAGGGCCGTATAAAAATGTAATGAGTTCAGTTCATTCGAAAAGCTGAAGTCGCGTGCACTTTAAATTAACAGAACGCAGTAGTTCTTCCAAATACATTGGTGGCTCATTCGTAATTGAAAATGTATTCGATGTTGTAAACTTGCGGTGAACGCTCCGTGGTGAGTGCTTTCGGCTACTCAGCCGGAAGACCTGATTTCAATGCCGGCCACGGCGATCGCGTATCGATGCAGAAGAAACACAGAAGGCTTTCGTGTGCTGTTCAATGTGAGAGCAGTCTAAATTATTCTGGAGCCCTCCAATGCGAAGTCCAGTCGCAGACCGTGTATCCCTTCGAGACTTTCACCACAAGTTTTGCTGTACATATCCTAACGTCTTTGATGGCTGCAGGAGAATGTTCTCATGTATCGCGTTCCCTCTTGAACAACGTGCTTTGATTTTTTAACCTTGATTCTATGCTTCCACTTCCTCTGTAAAGTGAGCTCTTTGAGGGTAAAAACAAATGAAATGAAAAAATAGCACCAAGGTTGTATAGTTGATGATAATATTTTTGTCAGATTAAGCAGAAATGTCGCAAACGCTTGATCGTGATAGAATTTTATATGAAGCTCAAAGAGATAGTCGGAATACGTAATTTGGGTGGAAGCCTTTTGATTTGTTGGCATTTTCGTTTTCTGTCTGAAAATAGCATGGCGAATGTGAAAATTATCGCGAGGAATACTTTTTTAACGGCAAACGAGGAAAAAGGATGAGGAAACTGTCAAGGACGTAGATTACCCAGAGCTGACCTTTATCAAACGTGTTGATTAAGCAAAGTCTCTCTGAATTGAAATTCTGTAACGGGTTATGTACATCATATAGCCACCTGAAAAACCGTGTCTCCCCATTATTTTCGTACCGGATGAACCGGTTATGCTAAAAGCTACCACTGATAACCATGGCATTTATGGTAGTAGGTTCATTCATTCATTTTTTTTATTTGTTCTTCACAACATGACGTACACATTGTGAAAGGGGCCAAGAAGAAAAGCCGTTCCTTTACGGCTTGAAAAAAAAATCTTGGTCCCCCCTGGCATTGACGGCAACGAAGCAACACAATCCAGAAACAAATGTACAGAAAAAAATATACAGAAATATACAGAGACAAACAAAATTATAACTTGGCATTTTTGTGAAAGGTATGGCGACAAGCTCATGGAACGGTCGGGAAATAATGACATGCAGTCATAATGAAACAGTGGCTAAATATCTGTACAAGGTGTTTTGTTTATGAAATGTGTGGTGTGTATTAGGGACATGCAAATTAATAAAACAACGCCTTCAGGTTCCGGAAATTTAGTCCTAAAATATCTGTTCCCGCTTTAATATGTTCATTTAGTAATCGAGGCAGGTTATTCCTAAGACTCTGCAACCCATAGTTCGTACGGCATTTTGGCACTTTCCAACGGTCTGTTGTCCTCGTATTGTAGGCCGCGTTGCCTATTAATTCTAAGTTCGGTATGTCCAAAAACAGCCTTTGATTTTCCTTGATGCTGAGTTTATATTCGCGTAGGAGTTTATAATGATACATTTTAGTTATTGGAATGACCTTAAGATTTCTGAAGATAAATTTACTTGAGTAAAACTTAGGCAAATTATTAATGATCCGTAAAACCTTTTTTTTTGCATCCTTAAAAGACTACTAAGGTCGCTGACCGAAACCGCAACTTCAAATGGTATGTTACTGAAATGATGCTCGACGCCCAAGGGGAGCACAGTCTGTCCCCTGCGTCAATCGAGTGCAGATCTGAACTTCGGGGGCGTGCGCTCTCTGACAAAGCCTAATTTTATCTAATTTTCTCCAATTTCTCTAATTTTATCAGTGTCGCGAGCTCGCATATCTGTGTCCCGTCACTCTTAACTCTTTCGTTACACTTTACGGACTTATCGCTTTTTTCGCACTCGTGTCCTCCATAGCTGAAACGTTTTCTGAATAATGCAAAGCCTCAACTTGAGGAATTCAACGTTGTTTAACTCACAAGCGGCGCCCTACCCATCAAAAGCATGTGCCCCGAGCAGAACATCACATGATAATGACACTGTAAAAGCGCTCACCTTCACGTTTATGCTTGTTACGAGCTTGCGCCCGATCCTCCACGATCAGCTAGTCGTGCAAATTCACATTTTGTAAAGGAATGCACATTTGCTAAGTAATTGCAACCTAACTATAAACTTTTCATTGCTGTTCCCATTCTCAGCAAAATGCATTGTCTATCTTTTTAAGCTCCCGTACACTTTATGCAAGAAATATCAAGGCTTAGAAATTATAACAACTATTGCATGGTACTTCGCAGGCCTCGGCTTGTGATAAAGACGAGGTCAAAAAGAATTGCATCGGCGGACTGTACCCGGAGATCATACGGCCGGATATACAGAGGTAGAGGACATGCAATAATAGGAACAAAGTCTGTCCGTGTAAAGACGGGAAATGGAGGCGACCAGGAATCATGCAGTGTGTGAATGCCGACTGTTGTTGCGGAGGAAATTATTGTGAATGGGCGCATCACTGTCCGTCCTGTCCTGGTAAATAAAATCCTTGTCATAAGCTATATTACCACAAGCAATAGAAATATAGTCACCTCTGTTCTTTTTTCTCAAAGAGAATGGCAAAGTATGAAGGCATTTCTTCAAATCTGGAACTATTATAAAGGTGATATTTTGAACTTCTGACTCTAGGCACTATCATGATTTAGTTCGTTAAAACTTTGAAGGGTTCAAATTTTAACCTTCTCCAGAAGGGCAGCCTTGGTGCTGCATCAGAAAAAACGTGGCGTTTCGGCAAGTATCTCAGCACCTTTAGGCTGCTGACATTCTGTTTTTGTCAAACATGGATTCTAACTGTGCTCTCCAGGACGTGCTCAGTAAAACAGATATAACATAAATATAACACCAGTGTTTTCACTGCCAGCTATTTCTTTTCTTAAGCGCAGATAGATGCTAGTGATTTCTTCCATGACATACGCGCATTTTAATAGGGCAATGTTTGGAGGCTTCAAGAACACATTTTCGAATTGAAGAACTGCGTTTTGCAAAGTAACTTTATGGCGACTAGCATTGCTTTAGCTGATACGAAAGAATATACACACTTGAATAAGCATGACCAAGATAGGTAGTGCATAGCACCTTTAAAATTTACGTATAAGCCCTGGTAAATAACTAGTCTATTACAATTACCAAGGTTGCGCTAAACATTCAAAGACATAGTACGATGGTTGCCAAAAATACACGCAGCCAGATACCCGAAATACCCGTTAGGCGCCGCGATTGCTGAGTGGGTATGGTGCTCTGCTGTTGGCCCCAAGACGCAGGTTCGATGCTAGAGGCCCGTGCACTGCGCAACGTCAGTGCACTTTAAAGAAGCCAAGGTGGGGTAAATTATCCGGAGCCAGCAGCAATTCAGCACCTTATGGCCTGTGTTCTTTGGAACGTTAGAACCATAAAATAAGTAAACAAAATTTTGATACTGAGACTTTTACACTCCGCCTGGAGGGTGTCATGCTTATTGATAAGAGCTTAAACGTTCGCTGAGCTGGGACTTAATACATAACATTTCATTTTCATTTTTCATTGTCTTTATTTTCTCTTGGACAGAGGAGACAGGACTAAATGCTCGTAAGCTTGACAGAGCTCCTGCCCCCTTTATCAACTTGGCAGTACAGTACACAGGATATATTTTCAATTTTCCAAATAAACGCTGAAACAAAATAACAAAACACTTTTTAAAAAAGCAGCGCTATGCATTGCAGCACAAACATAGGTATTATAAAAACAAATAACTGGTCACGGGGAAACGAAAAAAATAATAATAGGTATAGGTTTAAACTGAGTGCAATATTACGTAATCTTGCTAAGAAAAAATCGCTTAATAACATCACTTGAATGCTGAAAGGGGTCAAACAATTCTTTGTTCAATTTATTTAATAATACTGGAACAGTATAAGAAAGAGACTGCTCGGTATAATATGCTCTAGGCGTCGGCACTAACCAAATGTCTTTATGTCTAGTCTGCAGGATATGCGTGTTTTTCTCATGTTTTGCCAGATAACTAATATAATGTTCATCACTTTGTGAATAGCGTTTATATATCATTAAAAGTCTATAATTGTTTAAACTATAGATTGGCAGTATTTCATATTTTAAAAACAAGTCATGTGTGGGGGAACAATAAGGAGCACCAGCAATGCATCTTACAGCTCTTTTTTGAAGAAGGTGAAGCTTGGATAAATTTTTGACACCCGTAGTGCCCCAAACGGTACAACAATATTGTAAAAGAGAAAGAACTAATGAGTTGTATAGCAATAGCCTAACTTTGACAGGAAGAGTACCGCGTAGCCGCAACATGACACCGACAGCTGAAGACTCTTTTGATCTGATATAGTCAACATGATCATTCCAAGTGAAGTGCTTTGAGAATATAACGCCAAGGAGTTTAACGGAATCTACAATTTCAACAATATCAGAGCTTAAGAACACGTTCAACGGCCTAGAAATTATCTTTCCTTTTGGAAAGTACAATATTATTTTTGTCTTTTTAGAATTAATCTTCAAACAATTTGATTTTGCCCATGTATTTAATGCACTCAGTGTTTTGGTTGCTTTCTCTTCAATGTCACATTCTGATCTCCCGGTTATGAACACCGAAGTGTCATCAGCGTAGGATACAATCTTTCCATCAGTTACACATTGCACAATATCATTTATATAGGTTAAAAATAAGAGCGGTCCCAGTATACTTCCTTGGGGGACTCCTACATAAATATTTTGTATTGAGGACAACGAATTTTTAAAGTCAACATATTGTGTTCTGTTCCACAAATACGATTTCATAAGAACTTGAGCTTTTCCTCGGACACCATAGCTTGCCAGTTTATGTAGTAAAATTCTGTGGTTTATCAAGTCAAAAGCCTTAGTAAAATCTATATATATGCCTGCACCTATTTCCTTATTTTGAAACATATCTATAATGATTTCTTTTTGAGTGAGTAATGCTGTTTCAGTGGATCGATTCTTTCGAAAACCGTGCTGAAAGTCAAGGAGCAGGTTATGTTTTTCAAAGAAAGATAGTACCCTACCATGCATTAATTTTTCTATACCCTTCAAGAACACTGGTAGTATAGAAATTGGACGATAGTTACGAATCAAATTCTTGTCGCCGCTTTTAAAAACCGGTATCACTCGAGCCATTTGCAGTGCCCTTGGAAATACAGCGGTGGATAATATGAGATTGTAAATGTGAGTAACAGAGGGGATATTATGTGAAGTACATGTTTAATGTGCGCTATTTGGAGACCAGTTGCATCTACTGACTTCTTATTTTTAATATTACTTATGCACGAGAAAACTTCTGTGTAGTTCGTGGGCGCAACGAAAAGGGATGATGGGCAGCTGCTTCCCTTCATGAATTCAATGTAATTTTGGCTGCACTCTACCTGACTCTGAGATGCTTGTAAGATAAAGAAATGGTTGAAAGTATCAGCTAAACAGGTCCCATATATTCGTTTACCTTCGTGCTGAAAGTTTTCGGAAGTATCACGGGTATTTTGTTGCAATAAGCAATTCAGTTTTCGCCAGATTACATCAGATCGCTGTTCTTCAGGGCTCCAAAATACATTTGTGAAATAGGCGTCTCGAGCCATTCTTAGTTTTGATGTTAGAATATTTCTGTAATTTTTGAATTGCCGAAGCAACTCTACATCTAATGATTGTACAAACTGTGCGTACAATCGGTTCTTATGCTTGATCATTTGGAGCACGTCGGACGTTATCCGGGGTTTCCGTGCTTTTGATGACATGGCTGTCTTTCTTAGCGGAAAATGTGCATCATATATAGACTTCAATGTAGTGATGAAGTTAAGGCAAGCGGTATCACTACTATCTTCCTCAAAAAAGTGGTTCCAGGTCTGTTGGCTAATCGCAGCAAGAAAGGATTCAAGATTTTTTTTCGTTATAGATTGTGTATAAATTATTTGCCTTTTGTAATTAAGATGTACAGCTTTATCAGTGATCATGACGATTCCAAGATGATCACTAATGTCGGTATATACAACGTCTGCAGTTACTAAATTACTGTCAACATTTGTAGTGAATACATCTAATAAAGATTCACTTTCTAAAGTCACTCGTGTGGGCTATGTCATTACGCTAAAAAACCATTAGCAGCAATTAAATACTGGAGTTCTTTTCGGGATTGACTCAATGAAAGCATATTTATGTTAATATCGCCACCTAGAACCATATCTATAGACTGATCAGTTGCGTAGCTAAAAATCGTTTCAAGAAATTCAAAGAAGTGATTAATGGCAACAGATGGTGGCCTGTAAATAACACAGAAAAGTTTGTTAGAACTTCGTAGAGTGAGCACTTCGTAATCAGCAGTTGTCGTGTATTCTACGACTATTTCGCACGATAATGTTTCTCTAAGCAGAAGCGCGACGCCGCCTCCCCTTTTATCTTCGTGGTTTTGATAGAAGCACTGATAGCCAGGACGGTGAAAAACAATTGATGCTGGTGTGTACCAGGTTTCACTTAACATGATCGCTGTTAGTGACACTCAGAATATATCGAGTAGAACAGCTAATTCATCTTCTTTGTTTGTTAAGGATCTGACGTTTAAATGAAAAGCTGACAAAACAGATTTTTTTTTGTTTCACTATATGCTTATTTCGTATGGCTGATAACCCATGTCGAGAAACAAATTTTAGGTGTCTGCGGGTATAACTACACAAATTGACGCAAATCATCAAACTTGGTGATTGCCATCACTGCTGAGGTATTTGTTCTGCGAACAAATATTTTACCATTCCGAGTCCATGCAAATTTCCATTTCAACTCCATTTTCTTTGCATTTGCCGCACCGAACAGTTTTTTCATAGAAGGGGTCAAGTGCTCATTAACGAAGATGGGGGTTTTGGGTTCAAGTTCAATGTCCTCTGACGTTATCCTCAGCTTTCGAGGTTTCTCAAGAAAGCAGTCACGAACTGATCTGCGAACAAACTGCACCACTAAATTTGGCGCTTCAGTATTCCCCGTAGTTCGAACGCGGTGACAGACCTCGATGTCTCCACTTTCAAGGGGAATCTTAATAGCCTTCGCTATCTTTTTTGTGATATCCATGACATTCTCGTCTTGCGTCCTCGGAACACCTTTCACTTCAACGTTGTGACACCATATGTGCTGTTCATTTTGTAGAAATTTCACTTCATGCTCTTGAACTTGAGCATGCAAAGCGTCTCGTTCCTTTTCTAGTTTTACTACAGATGTTCTTAGCTCTCCATTTTCCAATTCGATGCGGTCCACGGACGTTTTCATTTCTTCATATCTCTCGTTTATGAAGCCTAGGCTGTTCTTTATCTCGCGGATGTCCTTTCTTATGTCCCTTTCAAGACTTCCTCGTAGTACGCGGAGCTCTTGTTTAAGTTCTCGTTTCAGTTCCTCAAAAGTTTAACAAGTTCCTTTGACATTGCCACTGGGCAAAGGGGCAATAAGCTTGCAGCTCGGTTGACGCAATGACAACAACAGTACACACGAGCAAGTACAAGCGAGAGATGGCATGCAACAGCAGCAGCAGCAGTCACGGCAAACGAGAAAAAAAAAAGCTCCCAGGTTAGTATGGCAAAATCTCACCAACCTGAGAATGTACAGCAAAGCGCTTAGAAAAGCGTGCGATCGCCGTGACTGCTGCTGCCATCACTCCTTCATCTCAGTTGTGCTGGATGCGGGTCAGCTTTTTGTATTACTTCTAATTTTTATCGATGAACTACCTGAAATGCTCCACCAAGGCCTCTGCAACATAATGCACACATCATCATCATCACCCTGACTTGCCTCGACGAAACTAGCTCGTCCTTCTTCTCTGGAAAGCATTTAAGGTTTTTTTTTATTATCCGGCTTGCTTCCAAGAATATTCTCCCCTTAGCGTAATAGTTTATGGCTATGCGTGAATCGCTGCAGTGACGCTGCTACCTGAATGGGCATTTGTGCGTCTCAATTTTAATTGTGAGTTTGGAGGAAAAAAGGCGCAGTACCTGTCTCACATATAGCTGCAAACCTCAACCACGGCGTGAGGCAAGACAGGAAGTTTGGAGTGAAAGAAAAAAGACAGAAAGAGAGGCCGTAATGGAGGTCTACGTCTCCGTTGGCGTCGCATTCGTTGACCACAACACCGCACAGACGCGTACATAGCAGGCGCCCCCGCGGTACGGCTTCCATGATATCGCAATTGTTTACACCCGCGCAAAATAATACGCACACAGGTCCGGTCCCCGATGCCTGCTCATCTGAAGCCCGAAGAGTTCGCGAACGGTTGCACTGACGCTGGCCCCAGCAGGGGTGAAAACGTCGTGTTATCACCGGGCTCCGCATTCGAACCGATTGACGTCTTCAATGGTTTCGTCTCGAGGTCCCCGAAATTCAAATCCACAACCCCTATGCGATGTCAGTGCCTGTTAAAGAAACCCAGGTCGCCCTCCACCATTTACTGCGGCGTCCCACTTTTTATTCTTTTCCAGCACCAGGTGCACTTTTTACTCTGTTTCAGCCGACAAGCCCTCGTAGCGTGCTTTGAGCGTGCTCGCCTCGCAATCTGAAAGACCTGGGCTCGATCCCTGTTTCTCGTCCAATTTTCTATTCGGTGATTCTCGTGTTACAGCGCCAACAACGCCAACGATGCTGACACTTCTTTTTCTGCGACACGAGCTAATTAACTGTACGACGTTAAAACGTGATGCTCGTAGCTCTCCCAGACGTAAATGATCGCAAGGCGAGCAACCAGAATGCTCAACACACTAAGAAATATGGCAAGAAATGTAATAAAGTGAACTTTATTTCTAAGAATTCGGAGACATCAGGAGACGGAAAACGCGTTTTTGACTGCATGAGCTCCCCGTCTACCGTCTTCGCCGATGTTCGCTTGAAATCTGCTTCTAGCAGGTGGAAAATGCCCAAGCGTGTGTATATATATTAGTACATGGCGGCCCGCCGAAAAATGCGGCTTGATGAACGATGGACAAGAGATGATTCAACGGCCGCCGGCCTACCCTATGCGCTGCGTCGCGCGCCACTGGTAGCTTTGTCTTCTTCATCACATTACCCGGGGCCGCCGAGCAATCGTCGCCATCGTGAATGAAAGAAACTGAAGAAAATGCGCACCGAATGATGATGACCGTACAACAAAGATGGTAAGTGTAGACTGGGCCGCCACGGTGAAAGAGATGAGCGAATGACTCCTGGTCCACGTAGCTTCCAAGCCTCAGGTCACCAGGACCCGACGACCTAGACCCTTGAACACTCCGAATGACATGGGCAGGGGGACAGTGTATTCACATGTCAGCGCAGTCGCGGGTCGGTGCTCGTAGTGCCGGGTGGTCGGGTCGGAGGACCGGGGAGGGGAGAGCAACGGCGAGGTCGGTTCGGTTCTGGCATCCTGGGGCAAAACGGAACGACTCGAACTAGGAATCCGCAGCCGACGGAAGCATGTAGACACAGGGCTCTGAGTAAAGATGTCCACGACGATGAGATTTGGGTGGTAACCTGCAAGCTTTACGTTGTGGGCAATCGAAGAATGAGACACGATAAACGATGGACAAGAGATGATCTAACGTCCTCCGCCCTAACACGAGCGCTCCGTCCCGCTCCACGGCCGGCTTGGTTTTTTTCGTCACATGAGACGTTAATAGAAGACGATGAAGCGGGTAGTAGCGCGGGCGGCAGAGCTCGCGCCGGGCCATCAGCGCATTAAATTTATGCTATCAACATCTTTCATATTCCGTCTTCATCGGCTTGCCATCACGTAAAATTTGGTGCGAGGTGCAGGGTACTTTCATCATACCGGTCCCGGAAATTAGGAGGCTGCTGTCCACTGAGCTGTTTTGTTGAATGCTAGTGCCTTCGCTCATCCCGGCGTCCTCCCCCCTGTCCGACATGCCCGATGCCTCCGCTCTCCTCCGCTCCGCCCCAAGCTCCGACGAGAAAAGACGAGATGATTGCGACCACAAGAATATAAGACCGCTGCCACTGTTCTGGCACCCAAATGACTGCCCAAGAATGAGAACCCAGAAGACACGACCAGCTATGACTCCACTGATCCGAGACCACCAATACAGACCAGAGATCACAACCACCACCCCCCTGCTTATGAGAATACAGCACCCCAGCCCCTGTTTTTGGGTGCGTCCACAGGCCTCGGCATTGGCTTCCGGCGACTGCGGGCTCCTCAGTCTTCGTAGACCTGGACTTCCGCCGCTGATAATCTGTCCACATCTTTCATCGTGACGGCAAGCCCTTATTCTGTTCATTTCTTCTCCAACGCCCATCGTCGTATTATGTGTTTCATCGGCACTGTCATTCTTCTTGTTCGCGCGATCGGGACGACCGCTCGGTAGACCTGGTCATGTGACGAACATGAAGACGATGAAGCGGGCTGTGGCGCGGAGGAGAGCGCTCGTGCCAGGCCGTCAGCGCCAATAAAATCATGCCATCACTACCATGTTCTGTCGTCCTCGGCTTGCTGTCATGTAACATATATATGTATATGTTGGTGTGTGCACATGTCTGCTTTATACGCTGTTATACGCGCAAGACGCAGCACGAGAGATAAAGACGAGAAAACATCTAGCCCCGAGATGGCTCAAGGCTTGCCAACTGCCAGGTAGCACAGGTTACCCGCGGTACGGCGCCACTATAGGAGTTAGTAGTGTAGCATTACTCCCCCTCTCTGAAAGGCACCGACTCTGTGAAGCAGCAATGGGAGGCAGGCCAAGAAGAGTAGTCGCATGTGTGTAGCGTGCGAGGTAGACACGCGCGAGGGGCTAGCGGGCGTGGCACGGCTTGATCCGGGCGACGTGAACAACTTCGGAGGTCGGCCGTTTAGAAGAGCGAACTGTCTCTGGGGAAGAGCTTCGTAGGTGACGTCACTGAGCTGGCGGGGTACCTCGAAGGGCCAAAGTATCGGCGTAGACGCTTCTCAGAGCGCACTCGAACGCGGATTGGGCTCTACACGCAGACTTGTTCGCCGGGCTGGTAACGCACATTTCGGTGGAGGGGGTTATTGCGCCGAGCGTCGAGCACTTGCTGGTGCCTTGTTTTCCCGAGCGAGTTGGAGAGTGGCCTCAGCGTAACGAACAAATTGAGCAGCACCCATATCAGAGGAGGTAAGGCTAGCTGGAAGCAGCACAGCATCCAGTATGGTTGTGGCTTCGCGACCATGTACTATACGAAATGGAGTGAGCCATGTCGTTTGCTGGACTTCAGTATTATAGGTAAATGTGGCGTAATGAAATATGGCGTCTCAGTTCCAGTAGTCCGCGTCGACATACATGAAAATCATGTCGGCGATCGTCTTGTTGAGCCGTTCGGTGAGGCCGTTCGTTAGAGGGTGGTAAGCGGTTGTCTAGCGGTGAAAGGTGCCGCTCAGACGCATTAACTACTGCGTAAGGGCCGAGGTGAACGCTATTCCCCTGTCAGTTAAAACGATAGTGGGTGCTCCATGACGAATCAAAATGTTTTGAATAAAAAGTTTGCAATTTCGTCAGCGGTGCCACGGTGAAGAGGTTTAGTCACACAGTATCGACTGAGGTAGTCGGTGCCGACCACAATATAGCGGTTGCGCAGAGAGGACTCCGGAAATGGGCCGAGTAAGTCCATGCCGACTTGGTGGAAGGGGACCTCAGGGGGATCAATAGGCTTCAGTACGCCGGCTGGCTTAGTCGGCAGCGTCTTGCGACGCTGGCACTCGCGTTAAGACGTTACGTAATGCTTCACGACTGCAGCAACCCTGGGCCAGTAGCACTTCCGTATTCGTGCAAAAGTTCGTCAAAAACCCAGGTGACCCGAAGATGGGTTATCATGGCACGCCTGGAGGACTTCGTCGCGAAGAGCCGTAGGCACGACGAGCAGATAAGCAGCGGAACATACAGCGCTAAGCAACCAGGACGAACAATGCGAGGCACCATGAGCGCTAACTTTCAACTGAAGTTTATTCATTGCATGTCGAGTTTTTATACAGGTTGAATATGGCAGAAATACTACCAGGTTACTAAGAAAAGAAGCGCCAACAGAGATAATACGTAAGAAGTGACACAGAGACGTATTGTCTCTGTTGGCGCTTCTTTTCTTAGTGACATGCACCAACTAGCCCAACAAATAGTTCTACTACCAGGTTATCGTGCCGTGAGTCACTCTATACCACACACTTACTTTTCATTTACATCATCAAGGAAATGAATTTCTTTCTTTGAGAGCCAGATAGATGCTGCACTAACACATTTATCCTTTCAGTTTTCGTATCTGTCTGGCTTCTATATTCTCACGTGTTAGTTGCTGTTTATTTTTACTTATAATTCGGCATTCTTTGAAAACTGGATGGCATCCCGCGGGCTTGGAATCCAAGCAGTGTTCGGCAAGGTTTCCATTGCCGTTCTTCAAGTTTCTATTAAGTTCCCAGAGCCCTTCATTGACACACCTACCGGTTTCACCAATGTAATATTTTCCACATGACAAGGGCAGGGAATATACGAAGCCTTCTGCACACTCTACACAGTATCTTTTGGTACTTTATGATGTACGTTTCTTTTTTAACAGCAAAGGGATCTGTCATCCTACATAGCTTTGCCAGTTTATCGGGTGCTGAAAACACTACTTTGACTTCTGCACGCTGCCCGATTTTTTTTAGATTATGCGTTATCTTGTGGATATACGGAAGCACCGCTACTCGTTTATATTTCTCGGGCATTCTTTGACTTGGTGATTGTTTTTTTCGATCAAACTTTCGGCTACTGCTACCAGGAGTGCACTCGGATAGCGTGCTTCTTGTAACTGTTCAACCTGCTGGCAGAAACTCATCATGTGCTGGCATGACTTGTTCAGCGCTTTCTTAAAGGTGGTTTTGATTATGCTTCGCTTGACTAGTTTTGAATGAGCTTATGTGTACGGAAGCAATGGTTTGTTATTCCTAGGCGCATACCTCCAGCATGTGCGATCTTCTGCGGATGTTAACTTGATGTCCAAAAAACAAATTTCATTCATAGCTGGCATTTCATACTTAAGCTGAAGCGGGCTCAAATATTATTTGGATACTGAGATTATCTTGGAGCTCGCGTTCCGAAGCTCAATGAAAGACTCCAAGAACATGATAGGAACTTGGAGAACGGCAATGGAAACCTTGCCGAAAAATGTTTGAATGGCAAGCCGGTGGGGTGCCATTCATTATCCAGAGAATGCCGAGTCGTAAATAAAAATAAATAGCAACTAACACGTGAGACTGTAGAAGCCAGACAGATACAAAACTGAGAGATAAATGTGCTAGTGCAGCATCTATCTCGCTCTCACAGATTGATTTCCTTTATGATGTAAATAAACAGTAAGTGTGTGGTAATTGGCGACTCACGGCATAATAGCCTCGTAGTATTTCTGCGATATTTTGCGTGCATAAGAACTTCACATGCAATTAATAAACTTCAGTTCAAAGTTAGCACTCCTGGTGTCTCTTTCATTGTTCGTACTGCTTTCTTAGCGCTATACGTTTCGTTATGGCAAACTAACTCGCCCGAAAAGCCACTCAGATGTACAGCTTCCGTCGGGCTGTAGTTTTTATTATACACGACGCTGTCGCGTAAACAGAACGACGACAGTCCGCGTGAGAAGATTCGTGCGGGAGACTGAGCGCTTCCTTCCGGATACTCAATGAGGGGCCGTAGATCACTGTCGTCTCTTTGGTGTTGAATCAGAATGGACGTAGAGATGGCGCCAAGAAAACCTGAATCGTCGTCGGGGTCATCTCGGTGGTACTCGATTGGAGCACGAGACAAAAAGTCGGCATCACTGTGCTTCCTACCAGACATATAGACGTTGGTGACATCGGATTCCTGAAGTCGAAGGCTTCAGCGTGCAAGCCGTCCCGAGAGATCTTTGAGGTTCGCCAGCCAACACAGCGAGTGGAGGTCACTGACGACCCTGAAAGGGCGGTCGAAATTTGGTCACTGCCCGCACAATGGCCAGGTATTCTTATTGGTGGTGTAATAGTTTGCCTAAGGTCGTGACAAGGTGCGGCTCGCGTATGCGATTACGCGCTCGAGACCATCCTGCCACTGCACAAGGACCGCACCGAGGCCGATGTTGCTGGCGTCTATGTGCAGTACAGTGGCGGCCGACTCGTCGAAGTGTCCAAGAATGGGTGTATTTTGACTTTTCGGAGGGTGTTCTGAATGGGTGTTCGGAGGTCTTCAAAGGCCTTCTGTTGCTCCGGGCCTGAGAAGAACGGTTCGGAATCTTTTGTGAGGCGGGGGAGGGGCTCAGCGATCTGAGAGAAGTTCTGCACAAACCGCCAGTAATAGACGCAGAGACCCAGAAGCGGCGCACACTTCGTCTGTCGGTGTGCACGGGAAAAGCAGCCATGGCAGCTGTCTTATCGGGGTCGGGGCTAACCCCTTTAGCACTCACGATGTGGCCCAGAAATGTCAACTTTTCGAAAGCGAAGCGACACTTTTCGGGCTTCAGAGAAAGACCCGCCGAACGAATTGCTTTGAACACAGCGCGCAGGCGTCTCAGGTGCTATACGAACGTATCAGAGAAGATCACAACGTGATCCAAGTACACAAGACAGGACTGCCATTTCAGATCGGCAAGAACGGTGTCCATCATTCGCTGGAAGGTTGCAGGAGCCGAGCACAGGCCGAAAGGGAGCACCCGGAATTCGTACAGACCATCTGGTGTAATAAAGCCGGTCGTGAGGTCGAGTAGTGATCAGTTCAATCGTAGCCGCGGATCGTCCGGTGAATGATCTTGACTTGATCCAATAGCGGCGGCCCTACCACCGGAGGACGCCGTCTTGAGTTTTCGCGAAGTGGGGACGTGCCTCTCAACTCGCCAGAAGAAGACGGGCGACTCGGCGAAGAAAACTGAATTAGGGATGGCGACCGGGATTCTCGTCGCTGCGAGGTCGTTGGCTGCTCGTTATAGAACAGGTACTGCTCGATGTCCCACGGGCGTTCTCCTTAGCCTGGTCGAGGGTTATGAAGTGAAAACCCCTTTAAGCCCATTCTGCGATAGGTGGAGTGGAGGAGGATGTGGCCGGGTTTCCCGCACTGGAAGCAGAGCGGCCTATTGTTTGGCCTACGCCAAACTTGCGCTTTGCTCATCGTGGACCGAGACTCCTGCGGTACTGCGGGTTCAGCTGCAATTAGGTACCGCAGAAAAGGTACAGGAGTGACTGGAGAAAATGCTTGCCTCACTGGCCCAGGACGGCTTTGTATTGCTTGACTGTATGTCATCATATAGGGCGCCGGCTGCGCAGCTGGTGGCGACTGAACAGCTCGCCGGACTTCATCTCGGAAAACGTCCGGTATGGCAGTGTCGCTGGCCTGTGGAGCTTCGGAGCGAAGTTTCTAGAGTTCTTCGCGCACCAGGCTCCTCACAAGCTCTCGAAGCTCCTCAGTGGGTAGCGACGTGTGCGTACAGTGGTGAGGGGCTGCTGCACTAGCCTGACGGTCGTAGTGCGCGAACCGTTGTTGCAGAGAACACTTCATGCTTGTTGCCTCCTTGGCAAAGTCGGCTACCGTTCTTAGCGTGAGACGTACCAGTCGGGCAAACAATTGCTCTGTTACGCCGCGCATTAAGTGGCGTACATTCTTGTCCTCAGGCATACCAGGATCGGCGCGATTGAAGAGTCGCGTCATGTCCTCCATGAACATAGCGACGATGTCATTCGTCTGCTGCGACCTCGATTGCAAGGCGATTTCAGCATATCTTTTCGTTCGCTGGTTTTGAACGTGGCTAGAAGCTCTCGGCTAAAGATCTCCCAGTTAGTGAAGGAAGCTTCGTGGTTCTTGTACCACGTATTGGCCGAGTCCTGTAGTGCAAAGTACACGTTCCGTAATTTGCGCTCACCGACCCAATCGTTGAAGAGGGCCATACGGTCAAAGCTGCCCAACCAGTCTTCGACGACCTCTAGCCTCTCACCGTCGTATGATGGGGGCAACCGAGGCGTGTGAAGGATAAACGGCGGGGCAATCCCGGAATGCTGACTTGTCTGGCCAGCCGTAGCGGACATCATGGCCTTTACTGATCATGTGAGCTGGCAAAACTCTGGCTGTAGGCCTCGCAGCTGCTCCACCAAATATGTCACCGAGAAGCGGTTGACGCACGAAGGGCTGGGTTACTTATACGCCCAAGACGCGGAAGACGCAGCTCGAGAGATGAAGACGAGAAAACATCTAGCCCCGACATGGCTCAAGGCTTGCCAACTGCCAGATAATACAGTGCAGCCCGCGATACCCGGGAGTTAGTAGTGTGTAATGTATATATATATATATATCTATATATATATATATATATATATATATATATATATATATATATATATATATATATATATATATATATATATATATATATAGTATATATATATACATACATAAGGTAAAGTAAATGAGGGGCCCGTTAGACAAACTAATGAAGGGAGCCAACAGTCACCGAAACCAAGGTGCATAGGGGAACGTTATTTTTTTTAATGTGTTATGCTTATCAGTGGGATAATAGTGCTTAGATTAATAATTCGCTTAAAGAAAATTACTTATATAAAGCAGCAGAAAAAACAACCATGCCGCCGGTGGGATCCGAGCCCACGACCTCCGAATGTCGCGTCCGGTGCTCTTACCAACTGAGCTACGGCGACGGCTGTCCAATGTGCTGCTCTCGTGGGTATATATGTTTATTTGGTGTACGCGAACCTTGAGAGTGTTCACCAGCGCCACCCTCGACCATAGCGGCGGACGTAGCACGTCCTGTATTACCGCGAGCGTGACGTGAAACGTCATATAACGGTGAAAGCGGAAACTATGCGAAAGCCCTCTTGAGCAAACCTGTGGCATCAAGACTGCCAGGACCGAGACCCTCGTTAAGCTATTAGCAGACAAGTTAAGGGAAATGAGGGGCTCGTTTGACAAATACATGAAGGAAGCCAACAGTCACCGAATCGAAAGGTGCATCGGGGAATGCTTTCTCTTTTTTTTATTTATAGTGCGGACTATTGGGAGAGAAATACTTCAATTAAGTTTTGATTTAAAGAAAACTACTTATAAAGCAGCAGAAAAACAAACATATATATATATATATATATATATATATATATATATATATATATAGATTTAAGAGAAGTGGGCACTTCTACAAAGACACTTTTATTTATCAACGTTTCCGACCGCGGTGCGGTCTTCTTCAGTCCTGAAGAAGACCGCACCGCGGTCGAAACGTTGATAAATAAAAGTGTCTTTGTAGAAGTGCCCACTTCTCTTAAATCTTTATTCTGCGGAGCCAACGCAACCTACGTTCGCAACATATATATATATATATATAATATATATATATATATATATATATATATATATACAGATGTGTGTGTGTGTACGGCTTTTGAAGAAACCTGTACGATATCAACAGTTTTGGACGGTCGACTGCCGTTCATCAGGGTGAGATGATGTCTGAAAAGAATGTTTAGCATATTCAAAGCTTGGGTTGACACACGCCAGCATTTGTCAACATCGATGGCCAACAAGCTGGCATGCTGTGAATTCCAAAAGTTCCCATGAGAATGCAAAACGATCTGGTTCCGTATGTCTGATTAAAATTCCATACATTCAACTCACAGCGTACATAGAATATGGTGTGAGAATTGGTAAACTGGCTTACAGGTAGGCTAAGTGCCAGAACAATTTGAAGGGATTACAAAGCGTCGGCTCCTGGTTGAGGCTGGGAAAGAATACTTCGTATATTCAGGGAAACAGGACACATACACTACGTACAGAAGTAATCTCAGCAAGAGTCTGCACAAATATATTTGCTAGATGAAAGCTAGCATCAAGACGCGAAATACAATGACAAGAAATAAAGCAAGAAGTGTGTTTAGGGCGTACATGCCTAGGTCCTCTCATACAGCTTTACACTAATGTAAAAGACTTTTTCTCAGCAGCCAAAAATACGACTGATTTTAAAAGTGATTTCGGTTCGGATAACACCAGGTAGGAGCGGGCATTGTCTGGACCACTTGTTACATAAGATTTTGGAACGTGCTATGTTTTGCTTGTTAGCAGCATTTGCAGCAAAACAAAGCTGATTATTTCCTTGGGAGTTTGGTTCTAATACTCTCGACTTTAACTAAAACTGCCAATGTTACTGTTGTTAACCTACATTGCTTTAAGATATTCGCCTAGGCTATGCCTAATTTGCTGCTTCATACACAGTGCATGTCTGAATTTAAGCCGTGCTAGAATGGCCGTAGAAAGCTATGCAGAGGTAGCCATACTGACGAAATGACTCGTTGATATTTGCGTGTTTGAGATAAAAACCTGAGCATACCAATTTTGAATTGCAGGGGTGAATCGATGGCTCTCTGCAGTGTGGCTCGTTGTGCGATACCTTTGACGTCGGAGCCGGTTGCACCTATCATATGTCTGCGACCCGTGAGGAACACACGTACGTAAGCAGGTACCTTTTCTCTGCCGATAAGTTTACTTATGCCTTAAATAATAGCTTAATAGGATGTTGTATCGAAAGCGCCCTTTAAATCCGAGGCAAGGTTGAAATGTTCTAACCTCTGGGAATGCTGGCGAGGAGTTTTTGGAAGAGCAGGAAAGCGTCTTGAGGAAGAATCTGACCAAACCCTAACCATATTAGGAAGGAAGTTATCATTGTCTTCAATAGAATTTTGTAGGCGGGATTTGACGACCCGTTGAGAGAGTTTCTTCAAATATCATGTCAGGGAGATTGGTCGGCGGGCACCAAGAGACGGTCTCTTGCCGCGCTTAAAGATGGGGATAATTTCAGCATGTCGCCAATCCTGCGGTAAAATGCCCTTTTCCCATATTTTATCACTGAAATCGTCAGCCATGGCTTCGGTATGCGCATGACAGAGGTTCCAAATGATAGCATTTTTTTATTTTATTGTGCTCCAGAAGCGGTGTTTTACTGCAAGGCGTCAGCTGCGCCCTGAACCTCTGGTACTGATGCAGATTTCTGGTCAGTGGCAAAAGTCAAAAGATGAAAAGACGTTTTGAGAGCACTACGGCTCCCTTGTTCACTAATTAGTTCACAGTTGCTCTGATGGATCAGCGATAAGTTCTGCGTCAACAACGTTAAATCCGCCTCGTGCGGTAGAAGCCCATTTGTGGCCCTTTTTCTCAAGGTGTGGACAAAGACCCGTTTTCCAAGCATTTCACCCTAAATAAGCCAAGCACCAGACCAGGGGAAAGCTTGTACCTATTGTATCACCGGTGGGTACCCGGCGGCACTGAAGATCGAACACCGCACCTCCCGCATGCGAGGCGGATTCTCAACCACTTGGCCTTGTTCACTAACTAGTTAGTGAACAAGGGAGCCGTACGGCTTCCGAAACGTCTTTTCATCTTTTGACTTTGGCCAGTGACCAGCAATCCGCATCACCACGATTCCCGACCAGACGGTATGCCGTCAAACCCTCGACTAAACCTCTGGTACTATTATTGGGGCATCAAGTGTGTAGTTTGGAATGCCGTTTTAGGTGGTTGGATAAGATAGTATTGGAGTGTTGCCAATCTAACACATCCATAAAGCGTCCGTCAGTTATTTGTTGCGCCCATGGCATTGTTGAGCTATTATTTAGAGCGCACGATGTGTGGCCGATTTGGCTTTGTCGGGTTCAATGAGAAGGCGAAGGATGGACCTGGTTTGAGAAGCACTGAGGGTTCTCTTCAAGGAGCCACAGAACTGTACCCAATTCTGCTTAGGGGGTTAGGTGGAATATTGTTGAGGTTTCACTGTGATGGATGCTGTAAGTAGGCGGAGTTGCTTGTTGAGTGCATTCTGTTTCAAACGCTTTAAAAGTTTTTCGCTTTATCCCACGACAGTAGAAGATGCCGATCGACCTCCGTATTGTTGGCCGTGCTTTGTGTGGTTCGAGTATTAGAAACATGAGTATCTCGTGTGTATTGTGGCCACTTTGCTATATTTGAGATCCCTCCGCCGGATGGGGGCTTCACGAAACACATCACAATTAATGATAGCCGTATGATTATTCGTAAGTCTGAGCTTCGGTGCGGAGATTGCTGTACTGAGGATATAATGGCCACTCCGTGGGTCTCAACGACACGGGTAGACTCGTCATAAGTAGAGTCCTTGCAAAAATATATCATAAGTGCTATCTCTACAGGCGATATTGTCGAAATTGGAGTATGTGAAGTACGTGGAATTGTGTGAGGTCTTTCATTTCCATTGCTCTCCCCAGGCAGCTGCCTATGTGTCCTTCTTTCCATACAGCCAGGCCGTAGGACCGGCTTACAGGTCGTCTAACACTACAAGCTGGTAGCTGCCTGCTTTCCGAGTATATTCCCGCAGTGTGTCCAAACTATTCTTCTAGCGCATGACGTGGGCTCTATAGGTTTAATATAAAGGTGATGTGTTGCGCCCGGTCTTTGTCAGGACTCGGAAAGATATGAGGTTAATCCCGGTGAGTGTGGTGAAGAGGCATACTGAGGTTATGAATTCCGATGCGTGCACCGCGGCTCGTGGTGAATCAGGAATAAAACTTTGGTCGCACCTGGTAGGGCGGTGCAAAGTGTTCCTGTTTTTTGAGGAGAGGTGACGTTGGCAGCAGCAGGGGAGGTGTGAATGATGAGTTGTAAAGAGGGGAGCGGCGTTTATTGATTACGAGAAAGAATTTGCCTCAGTGGAAACCTCAGCAGTCATGCAGGCTTTACGGAATGACGGTGTAAAAGAGTCTTATGTGAAAATACTGGAAGATATCTATAATGACTGCGCAGCTAGCATAGTCCTTCATAAAGTCAGTAAAAAAATTCAATAAAGAAGGGGTTGAGGCAAAAAGACGCGGTCTTGCCAATGATATTCATCGCCTGTTTGCAGGAGGTATACCGAGGCGTCGATAGGGAACAGTTGTGGATAAAGGTTAATGTAGAATAAGTAACTGGCGATCGCTGATGACATTGCCTTGCAGAGTAACTAAGGACATGAGCTGCAAAGCATGATAAATTAGTTAGACAGGTTAATGTAGAATAAGTAAGTAATTTGCGATTTACTGGTGACATTGCCATGCCACTTTACTAAGGATTTGGGCTGCAAAGCGTGATCAATGACTTAGACAGGCAGAGCATTACTATAAATCTTAAAATTAACCTTTAGGAAACCTAAACTAACGTTCAGCAGTCTCGCAAGGGAACAGCAGTTCACAATTTTTTGCAAGGTGTTGGAAGTGGTAAGGGAATACGTCTACTTATGGCAGGTAGTGGCCGCTGATGCGAATCATGAGAAATAACTAGAAGAACAAGAATCGGGTGCAACGCCTATTTGGCAGGTTATGTCTAATCATAAATGGCAGTTTACCAATATCCCTCAGGAGAAAAGCGTACAAAAGCTGTATCTAGTCGGTACCCACCTGCGGGCGAGAAATGTGGAGGGTAACGAAAACGGTTCAGCTTAAGGAAAATGCAGCGAGCCATGGAAAGGAAAATGATAGGTCTAACGTTAAAAGACCAGGAGCGGGCAGAGCGGGTAAATGTGAAGAAATGCGTGTTAATCACATCCTGGTCGAAATCAACGGGAAGAAATGGACTTGGGCAGGGCATTTAATGCGAAGGCTAAGTAACTGCTGGTCCTTAAGTGCAACAGATTAGTTTCCACGAGAAGGGAAGTGTAGAAAGTTAGGTGGAAAGACGAGATTAAGAACTTTGCGGGGATACGGTGGCCGCAGCTGGCAAAGGACACGTTACTTAGAGAGACATGGGAGAGGCCTCTGCCCTGCAGTGAACGTAGTAAGGCTGACGACGATGATGATTATGATCTTCAATTGATTCAGGATGCCTCGTAAGGTCGTCGTAACGGTTGTCATCGAGGCTGCCCTCTGCGTCAAGGATGTCATTTATGTCGTTGATGAGCCTCTATAGATTGGCTTTTATGTTGTTTATAACGACGATTCTCATGGGTGGACTATGTTCCAGGACAGGGACACTGCGTTCGATTTCGAATACTGGCTTCCCTAGGTCCGTACTGGGGTGCGTCTCCGTCTGCATGTTGGCGGAGGCACGATATGTCGGCAAACTTTTGGAAAGGGCTATCTGAAACCCGTGAGCTTGTAGTCATAAACCGACTGTATCAGCGAGAACTTTTCAGTTTCCGAACGGAGGGATGTCGAAACGCAAAGAATGTATTTTCCTGGCTATCCTCTGAGGAAAGCTGTACGTTACTGGGTTTTTGTGAAGGCTAATGGCTTGCATCAATAACCGAGCCACACAAATGCCGTTCTAGCACGCACAATTTTGTCTTGAAAAGAAATGGTCACTTCTTCGCCATAGAACACTTTGTCATCATTTTTCTTAATGAAGAAAAATCGTTCACGCAGGACCTGAATTCCTTAAGAAATAATTTTTTTCGCACAACATTTAATGAGACCAATTCAATTAAGCTAGAGGTTTAGGTCCAGGGGACGTCCAGTGGGCACATGTTGCAATGCCCTTGGTGGCTAATGCGACTCGTCTGCTTTATCTTCTATCGGCATTAATTTTCGCATGCATCATCATCGGGTATTTTAGAATCGATACGTATACGGCATAAACGTGACCGTAATTTTTGGCAGTTCCAACGAAAACAATCCTTGTAAGGTACACATCAAGGACAGGAGTAATGATTGAGTGATCATCGTGAATAAGTGGAGAGAGGCACAAGAGACTTAAGTGGCTGCTCCGGGGTCTCAGCGCACAAAGCGGAAGGTGCACAGTCAGTGCACAACGGGAGCCGATGAATCCCGTAGAAGAGGAAGGGTGTTATGAACGACTGCTGTGGAGCAAGCGATTAGGGTGAAGTGTTGCAAACAAAATTGCCGGTGGTTTAGCTCTGGTTAAACCTGGAGTGACGCGATATCGATTCCTGACATTGATACGCCAAGAAACCAATTTATGTCAATTTTTATATCAGTGCTTATGTTGAGAGCCAAGCGCTATCAAAAGTCTATTGGTAACTGTATTTCGTTTTTTAAGAACACTGGAGGTGTGTCTTCACGTAACGCTGCATTTTCTATGAAACGAATGCATTTCTTTTTGTATAATATGGAGATATTCCAAAAAAACTTTGGGTGTATTGCCCCACCCCAAGCTAGTGTGCAGTATTGCAATCTGGAATTAATCTTGGTATTATAAAGCTGGCGCTTGAAGCACGTTGGGAGCAAAAACTTAAATCTATTTAGCATTCCAACAGTTTTCGCTCGGTCCGTATTCGCAGAGTTTATGCGATGTGTTCTGCTCAAGATTTCCTGAAAATGCACACCCAGAAATTTTTGAGCGCTTCCACCGTTTTAATGTTTTCCTCTCGTAGACTAAATTAGCATTACTGTCAATAGCTTTAGTTTTTTGCCCGAAAGATAATATAGTTCGTTTTGTCTGTGCTCAGTGTTTATTTATTGTGCTGTAACGGCGTCGATAGGTTTGGTTTAGGGGGGGTTAATGTCCCAAAGCACCTCAGGCTATGAGGGACGCCGTAGTGAAGGGCTCCGGAAATTTCTACCCCCTGGGGTTCTTTTACGTGCACTGACATCGTACAGCCCACGGGCCTTTTGAATTTCGCCTCCATAGAAATTCGACCTCCGCGGCCGGGATTGAACCCGCGTCTTTCAGGCCGGAAGCCGAGCGCCATAACCACTCAGCCACCGCGGCGGCTAACTGCGTCGATAACTGTAGTAGTGTATTAGTATTCCTCATTAGGGTGAAAATAAATTATCATGAATAAACAATTACCGTTAACATAGAACACTATTTCGGGGTTGAGGTGCTGATGCAACATCATTAATATATCACCGAAATAGGTGAAGTCCTAAGGTAGAACCTTGAGGTGTGTGTCCACGCTTATTTCCTTGTGAATATACATGGGCGTAAGGAAACCGTGTCCGACCCCATCAGCTTCATTTGGCTCTTCCCATCAACAAAATAATGCTAATTGAATTTCCTCAACACTCATCGGTATCAATTCAGTGAAGTTGGAGCCGAGCAAAGACCTCTAGGCATATTTTCAATTTTCAATTATCAGTTTTGTGCAGCCTCAAATTAAGAAAAATGTACATTATATTTGTGGTGTGCGGTAGCTTTTTTAAGGCGGCGCTGTTTATTGGCCTGCTGTTTCGGCAAACTGAGAATGACTGTCTTTAACTGCCACTGCAATTGAAGGTAAGGCCCTTAAAAACACATTGAAACTTATGTCAGTGAATATGGAGTCCACATGAGGTCTATAACCTCTTATTCATATTCCACTGATGTTGCCCGATTTTGTTAACACGTCAATGCATTTAAACTTATCACACTGGTCTGGAATCCCGGTGCTTACCCATCAAATGAATCTCTTTTGAAGTGAGTAGCCAAGAAGCCAGTGAGAAACAGATAAATTGAAGCTGAATTTTGTTCGACATTAATGTAACTACAAGGCGGATTTTCGTGCAATGTTCAATAAAACGCTTATCAATATTATTTAAGGCAGAATATCTAGGCAATATTCTTGAAGGGTTGAGTAGAGCAAGGAAATATTGCTTGAACGACAAAAGAAATGGTCGAGGCAGACGGAAATTCAATTGAAGCTTCAGATTTGAGGACATAATTATAATATTTTCCACCCGTACGAACTCAAGGACCCATATCAAGAAGCCAAATTCGGTGTTAAATCTCCACAGTTCGCGTAAATCGTTGCAGAATTATTTTATCAATGTTTCTTTATTCACAACTTAAAACTACGGCTATGTGGTAAACCCATTACAGTACGTTTATAACCTTTAGTACCCAGCAATATGCTTGGTAATGTTTAGGTGAACAATGTTAGTGGTGTGTAGTGATGTCACCTTCATGACCTCGACAATTGATCCTTACAGAGTGTTAATGAAGGTTGTTTCCTCTCGATTGAGTGCTTCTGTAATAAAGGGTTATTTCACCGTTTTACAGAACATTTTGCATATATTGATGTTTAGTGACGGCTGCTGTATGATGCCACATTTGAAACGTCGCAATTTATAACCATTCTATTTAAAAAAAATTGTTTCGTCAAAATCACGGCTCATTCCTGAAATAACTACAACAAATCCATGTTTTTGATTAACAGCATTACAAATTAACAAAAGTTTTAACTCCTCGTGCACCTCACGAAGCCGAAACTAAAAGCTGCCAGCTAAATAAAAAACACGATTCATTATTACAATTTTTGGTAATACTTTTTCACCTTAAACTTCAAATAACTGGCAATTCTATTCTTTATTTTCGTTTGTATGTAATAGCTGAAACGCTAACATGGGCGTCACAAGACGTTTGTAACGCATTCGATGGCCGTTCAGGGCAGGAATACTGAAATTTGATTTGCATGATCGCATGTGATATTTCAGTGACAGTAACATATATGCGCTATATATATTCAAGCAGACTGGGAGTAAAAGTTGTCCATACACCAAAAGTGTATCTCGAAATCTCGCCTTCGGCAGACTAATAGCGCAATACACAACAACCAAAAGTAAGCTGCCACACGAACAAAATCAAAGAAAACTAAGACCAAGTAGACGCTGAACTATAAACATGGCGATTTTAACTGCACTGAACATTGCTTCGTGCCATTGCAGTTATTCCTAATCTTCCTTCGTTTTTCTTGAAACTCACATTTCGCCATCTCTTTTTACGCGACAAGTCCTCGCTTTACTCTGCTAAGATTTTTGTTGAAGCCTTGTTCACTTCCTCTTAGGTGCCAAGGTATGCAATGAACAACAATAACCAAAATCGTGCAATTTTTTTCTTTCTGATACATTTTCCTTGAAAGATGCCTATAAAAAACCATTGCTGTCGGTAATTTTACTCTTTCACAATGAAAAGTGATGGTACGATTATAATTACCGTTTCTAGCACACCTCCTGTCTTCAAGTCCAGGCTCTGTGGTCAGCTGTTTATTGAGAACACTTTTAAATAATAAAGAGGAATAAAACGTGTCCAATCTGCTTAAATATTTTCATTAGAATAAAACAATGTGCTTGTTAGGACTGAACGATAATATTCTGTTATTATCTGTTAATAAATTTTTTTCTGGACAGTGACCCCCATACCTTAAAAAACATCAGTTGGACGTGTTTGCTTGTTTCAGAGTGGCGAGAAAGACATACAGGGCATTTAGTTATCTTCTACGGAGGAAGAAATTTTAAGGCATTTATGTGTTGACATTGTATTCTACGGAGCATGCAATTGGCCTTTAAAATATCAATTGAACACGGTGGATCGTGTTACGGAAACTCAATAGAAGTAGTCATGAAGGAATCGATTTATTCTGATTGGCCTCGGCAAGTGGAAGCTAGTTGCGCCCTGTCCGATGGGGGTTAAAGAACAGGAAGAGGGCCGTCATCGGGCCTTCAGGCAGCCGTTTTTGCGCCCGCACTTATCGCGTTACGTGGCTACGAGAAACCCGAAACGCTAAGGCCTAGTTGTTGGTTTTCTTGCATTCGCAGCGCGACCCATCACCATCTTTGCAAAGCCTCCTTTTTATTACGCGTTGGCAATAGCATTAGAACCTGCATCGTAGTGTAACATACAACTTGATGATGCTTAGCTTCCTTGTGGATAAATTGTGCTGCTAAGGTTATGTCAGCACAAGCGCAGATGGTGGCGCAGTCAGCTGACTTTACCGCATGGCGATTCTGCCGTGGTAGATCTGATGCGGTGTGCGCGAAATCGCCCACGGCACCCAAGCGCTAAACATGCCGCGATAGCTTAAGGGGGGAGGCGCATTAACGCTGCAGACATCTCTCCGTCGAGAATGCAGAAAAAATAAAAGGCCTGTGATGAAAATGACCCGCCGCGGTGGCTCAGTGGTTAGGGCGCTCGACTACTGATCCGGAGTTCCCGGGTTCGAACCCGACCGCGGCGGCTGCGTTTTTATGGTGGAAAAACGCTAAGGCGCCCGTGTGCTGTGCGATGTCATCATCATCATCATCATCAGCCTTACTACACCCACTGCAGGGCAAAGGCCTCTCCCATGTCTCTCCAATTAACCCTATCCTTTGTCAGCTGCATCCACCCTTTGCCTGCAAACTTCTTAATCTCATCCGCCCACCTAACCTTCTGCCGCCCCCTGCTACGCTTACTTTCTCTTGGAACCCACTCCGTTACCCTTAAAGACCAGCGGTTATCCTGCCTTCGCATTACATGCCCTGCCCAAGCCCATTTCTTTCTCTTGATTTCGACTAGGATGTCATTAACCCGTGTTTGTTCCCTCACCCACTCTGCCCGCTTCCGATCTCTTAACGTTACACCTATCATTTTTCTTTCCATGGCTCGCTGCGTTGTCCTTAACTTAAGCTGAAATCTTTTCGTTAGCCTCCACGTTTCTGCCCCGTAGGTGAGTACCGGTAAGATTATGCTGTTGTACACTTTCCTCTTGAGGGAAATTGGTAAACTGCCACTCATGATCTGCGAGAATTTGCCATATGCGCTCCACCCCATTCTTATCCTTCTAGTTATCTCCCTCTCATGATCCGGATCAGCTGTCACTACCTGCCCTAAGTAGACGTATTCCGGGACAATTTCTAGGCTCTCCCTGCCAACTGTGAACTGTTGTTCCCTTGCTAGGTTGTTGAACATTACCTTGGTTTTCTGCATGTTAATTTTTAGACCCATCGATCTGCTCTGCCTGTCTAACTCGTTGATCATGATTTGCAGTTCACCTCCTGAGTGACTCAGCAAGGCAATGTCATCAGCAAATCGCAGATTATTTAGGTATTCTCCATTTATTCTTATTCCCAACTGTTCCCAATTCAGGCCTCAAAAAACCTCCTGAATTGCAGCGATGGCGTAGAGGTAGAACATCCGCCTCGCGTGCAAGAGGACCGGGGTTCAAATCCTGGTGCCGCGCAATTCTCCACCGGGTTTAAAAAAAAAAAATCCGCGTGTTGACGGAATTGCATAACCAGGCCTGGAGTGCGGCCTGATCTCGGTGACGAAAAACGACAACGCACTCCCTCACCAGAGCAGGATTTGGCCACCCTGGTGTAGTACTTGGCCACAACCTTCTATGATCAAACCAAGCTGTGCGATGTCAGTGCACGTTAAAGATCCCCAGGTGGTCGAAATTATTCCGGAGCCCTCCACTACGGCACCTAATTCTTCCTTTCTTCTTTCACTCCCTCTTATCCCTTCCCTTACGGCGCGGTTCAGGTGTCCAACGATATATGAGACAGATACTGCGCCATTTCCTTTCCCCAAAAAACCAATTATTATTACTGTGATGAAAGCTTTTTCGACATACTGAGACCAGTCCACACACTTAAGCTGAACTCAAAGGGCACCCGCCAGCCACCTTTCCCGCCGAATTTTCCAGAAAAGAAAAGAGCAAAATCCAAACTAACAGAAAATATTGTGGATTGGATTTCAAGCAATGAGGCTCAAAAACGTGTTCGGAATATTTGCTCGGGACATTTATCTTTAGAGAATGTATGATGTTCTTTAACAATCTGTTTCAATTTAGAATTTTAGAAAGAATACTCTGGCATTTCAAAAATATCAGGGAATATAATTGCAGGCAGGCATTTCCAACTGCAATCTCACTTTGAACACGCTGTATTTATTGGCGCATAACGGGCGGCGCTTACACGGAAACCTAAATCCCTTATCGGGTGCAGTGCACAGGAGATGAAGTCGTTTGTTATTACAAGTGTTGTTGCATTAGCTGCCGCAAGCTTCGATTACATAGGCAGCCCCTCTCAGCACGATATGGAAAAAGTGATTGCTGAGATTTCTCGTCGCACTTAGAATTTTGACACCTTAAAGGGATTTAGCACATTCGCTTTTTTGTGTAGGAATAGCGATTCTTCAGTGTTGCTGAAGCATGTCAGATAAAAACGTTGTTCTAATAAAAAAATGAATTTTTCTCTTTAGACTTCACTGCGAAACATTCTTTCCTAATCACTAGATACGTCATTATCGTCAAAAACCAGAGTTGAGGTGCCGTCGAAACCACAGTATAAGTCGGTATTTTGAAGAAATTTCAAAAGAAAATTTATGCTGCTCACATATCGTTTCTTCCGATGTTTCTTTGTTTGTTTGCACCCTTGGAGAATAAGCCAAAAATGAAGTGCTTGCAAATTTTAAAAATCGAGAATTCCAGGATGTTCAGAGGCCACTAACCACTGATGAAAGAAAAGATACACCTTTTAAGCGCGCTACGGGTTCCTTGTTCACACTTCAAGCAACTAGCTGGGATAATTGAAATTTTATAGCACTCTGTTCGATTAAAGGGCGGATACGTTCTTTTCTGGTTTTTTGTTGTGAACACTTTGGTGTAGTCCCAGTTTACCTCGAGGCCTCTTTCCTTGGTATGCGGGGATTCTCGACATTTTTGCATCGCATCCTTTTCTTTCGGTCGAAAGTACAACAGGCACACCATTTTTTCTTCAGGGTAATACAGAATTCTTCCCTTGGAGACAGGATGGAAAGATAAAAGAAATTAAATGTAATCCTGACTTCGTGAAATCATTTGTTTCGCCTTTGTATGTCAACCAATATTCACTTGGCAATTTACAGTTCTTAAGCGACGCTAGAAAATTTACTAGGAGAAAGCAGCATTTTAACAATAAAAAGCTCAATCCTTGACAACTATGATCAGTGCCTTCAGCAGTTTCTGCACGCATTCCCTAATATCTAATATGCGCTAAGATGTGCTTCACACGGTGAAGACCGGGTACAAAGCCAAGAAAATGAAAAGGAAAGGAGCACTTGGCAGGTACTCCGTACTTCAACATAGTACCTCAGGACGTCAGAAAGGTAGCAGCAAAGTGCAATATCAAAGTCGCGTGTTCTCTTCATGTGCGCGGGCAGAAATAAACTCCATAGTGAATAAAAAGAGGCATGCTCTTTGCGCAACTAAACTGGCGTTTCACTCAACCGAATGCTATTCCGCAGTCATATACACGATAATCCTTATGTCTGATGAGAAATCGATGTGATACTACGGAGAACAATTTTTGAAAAAAGGAAAGGAGTGCTACGGCGAAGACCGGCAATGATTTGCATGCGCTAATATTTAGGTACACCACTGAGCCGAAGAGAAAGCGAAATAAGTTGGGCACTTTTTGTGTTAAAGGCAGTTGGCTTCTGTATCAACACCCCTTCGATTTTGCTGCAAGGTTAGATTGCAGTCCTGTTTCTCGCTCATCGCTTGCGTGCTTATGACTTCGTCCTAGGTGACTGCGTCTCCAGACACTTCAGCTTAAGTTGCCTTTCTTTTTTCATAGTATGACTTTTTTGTGTGTAATCATAACGCGTGTTAGTTATTTGCTCTTTTTCACGGGCAAGACTTTACTACGGGCTGTGAAAATTAGCTTATTTAGTATGTTTTCAATGCTTTCAATGGCTTTTATTGTTGTGGTTTATGTTCTTGTTTTGTGGTGTTAATTACTAGCTTTTTGGAGGTCGATATTATGGATATAATTTCTATGTTTTTTATCGATGGTGACCCTCCTCGTTTTTCAGGCGTTTAATTTTCTTTTTCCCAGTTGAAGCACGATGAAATGGCGCACTTTGCTTTCCCTTTTCCCTGCAAAATCGGCAGTGCTCATATTCAGGCTTTTTTTTCCGCACTAACTTTCGCTTTCATGATTTCGCCGTTTTTTTAAACGTGCAAAAGCCTTGATATTTGTAGGGGATTGCCATATTCAACGTCTTTTTTAGCTAAAAAATGTATGCTTATTCACATCTTTTTTGTACTCGTCAAGCTTAACATTGTGCCTTACGTTCAGGGGCAGTTATAATTTTTAGCCTTTCCTTTGTCTAGGATGTGGAGTCTTTTGGCAACTCCTGTATTGTCTATCGCTTTATTTTCTGTTGCTGTTTCTTTTGTATTCTGTTTGACACTTAGTGGACTTTAATTTATTTCTTACATTTAGTAAATTTGGCGCCGATAATCACGTGGATCCGCGCTCCATGCATATATAGACCTGATTTGCAAAACTATGAATGATTGGTATCCAACGCCCATCTTGTTGGTGCATTCGGAAGCCTACCGCCAGTTTGAAAACTGAGAGGAGCGATGAAATAAAAGGCACAAAACAGTGGTCACTGCAATGTGAGCAAGTTCATTACCGAGAACACCCCGGTGGCCCAGGACGTGAAAGAACCGAATCGTGTAGAGCTCTGAAATTTAGAATAAAAGTTGTTAGATTTTAGCACTTTGGAGGGCAGAAGCCTGGATACAGGAGACAGGAACGAAGAAGGACAAACAGTCAGAGCTCTCTGGTAGTGCTCGTGAAAGTACTGAGAGAAAATTCGCCAACTTCGATAATATAGCCCGAACGACGAATGACAACAAATGCCGCGGCCGGTGAGGAAGTGGTGGAGGCGTCGAAGCCAATTGTTGATAGCATCTAGACATTAGCTGGCTCAGAACGAACAAGAACAAAAAGTGGCAGGGTCTGTTAAACTGAAAAGATTGAATTGTGTAGTGGGACTGGCAACTAGGATTTTAAGCGCACGAGCAACCGCCAGAGCTTGACAACTCAGTCGACTGTGTAGTGCGATGCGCCAGTGAGAGCAAATAGAGGTATGCGCTGGAAGGACAAAAGAAGTTCGCGGACATGCGACCGAAGAGGCTAAGGCTACCTCACAGACTGATCACAAGTGATAGCCGGGAGAAGAATTTGACGATAAAACAAACGAAGCTCACTGGTGAACCGAATAACGCATGCGAACAAGACCAACAAGCTTGGCACTCAGCAACCTCATTTTGTTGCGTAACCAGAGAAGGTGGTAAGGGCATATTAATTCAGAATCGAGATAGTCGTCGAGAATCCAACTAGAAGACTGAAAGGGAACGAATATACTTTTCAAGAGAACAGTGGACTTAAGATGGCCCATGCGACTGCCGTTCGGAAGGAGCAGCCACCATTATTTAGCGTTTGAAACATTGGTGTTAGCTTTTGCATGATTATAAGGAAATACTAGTGAGCGTATCGGTAGCCGCGTCTAGAAATATACTCCTAGAAGCATCTGCGATGCACTGAATCACTTCGGGAGCATACGTCTGAAGGAGGACTGAAAATAGGAGAGGAACGTCCAACAGTCCGTAATCTGCAATGTTCCAGTGAATGGGGCTAAGAGGTGCACGCTCTTGGCTCCCTAAGGTTGGATGAGCTACTAATTGAGCTGCCTTGGTATTAAAGGCGACCTAAGGATTTTATTAAAAGCGTCATTAGAAGGTGATAGAGATTTCAAGCACACAGTGTGAGCGTGATAATATGTGTGAGCAAACCAAAGTAATTTTCAACACTCTCGAAAGGAAACAGCAGTGTACAACTCGTAGAAAAGTTCCCGAAGTGGTAAATCAATATGTATACTTATTTTAGGTAATGAACGCATATCAGGATCCCTAGGATGAAATAACTTCAAAAATAAGATTGGGGCGGAGCTCATTTCACAGGTTCTCTCAGACCATGAATGCCAGTTTTCCAACATCCCTCGACAGAAAAGTATATGAGCTGTATCTTACCGCTACTGACCCATGGGGCAGAAACATGCAGGCTGACGAGAAGAATAACATATAAATTAAGGACAGTGCAGCGCGCTCTAGAAAGAAAAACTATTGGTGTAACGTTAACAAGCAGGAACAGGGCCGAGTGAGTCAAAGATCAGTTAGGGTAAATTACCTCCTAACCGAAATCAAAAGGAAGAAATGGGCTTCGGCAGGCCGTGTAATACGAAGATAACCGATGGTCATTAAGGCTAACACAGCATTTCGAAGAGAAGGGAAGCATAACAGGGGCAGCAGAGAGTTAGTTCGATGGATAACATTAAGATATTTCTGGGTAGTGGTAAAATGTTTGGGGGATCCCCGAGAATGCTGCATAATCTATGCAGCTGAGAAAGGTGTATTGATTTTCTTTGTCGCCTTATAGCTGCGTTTGGGTAGATACCACTGCTTAATTATTCTCTTATTACAAGTATGTGGCTATGAGGTGGCCGCAGCTGATACATGATAGGGGTTTTTGGAAAAATATTCGGTCCCATACTGTACACCCAGTTCTGTCAAAATAAATTGAATAAACAAACAAACAAACAATATGGGAGAAGCCTTGGTCCTCTCTCAGTGAGGCTGGTAATGATGCTAATATGAGTGTCAGAAATTCACCGCCAAACCGAGCCAACCTGAAATATATACGCCCTTGATATCAAGTGAAAATATCAACGCCCGCATACTCTGAGCCTGGAAATCAAAAAAAAAGGATTGCCGAAATGGTGCAAGACGCTAGACAGATCTGAAATGCGTGAAATCAAATGGCGGTTCCAGATAGTTATGACTCCTGAAAAAGTAGACAACATGAGAATAAAGCAATGTTGTCAATTACCTTGCCAAAAATTGAATTGATGCAGTTAGGTCGATAAGGTGAAATATCCGCTGGATCATGATCCAGCTTAGGAGCGAAAATCGTTTTAATGCGACGCCAACAACGCCAATTCTTTAAGGAGCCGAGCCGCAATACGGTCTGGCCCAGGAGCTCCATCAAGACGACGCGACTGAATGATAGAAGCGAAAGGAGTGTCATTAACCCAATAAGTACACTGAGTGTTTACTAAGGTTCGCAGGAAGCCGTACCGAAATGTATCAGAGGATATATCATCCTAAGCAATTTGGGTTGTGAAGTGCTTTGACGATGACTGAAGAGCATAGAGCATAGTGATCAAACGAAGTGGTTGTGGACACGTAACTGAGCAGTCGTTGTTTGTCCGCCACAGTTGGTTTGACGTGACCAGCAAATGGATAGCCCCTTATCTGAACGATCTAGACACTATGGCTCACCGGAGGCACAACATCCGGGAACATCCAGGACAAACCACATGCATGCATCTCAATAAAAGCGAATTATTATTAATCCAGGCAGAGGCATACCATGTGTCACAAGGAGGCGGCGAAAATTAGTCATTATGAACAGTGTAGAATGTGCAATAATGAGTCGCATCGGTTAGGATCCGCGAGCATTTACAGTTTGAGTACCGCAAGTAGGACGTTTAGCTTTAAAACCACCCATAACTAAATCATCGAACACAGGACAGTGCGCGATTAATTCCGTAAGGTCATCAAGAATTAAAGACAGAAAGGAGGATAAACTTTATTTAATAACAAAGAAAACTTCCTCATGATAGCTCTTCAGCACATGAGTCCTCTGGCATTTCCCTTCAGCCTATAGCTTAGCCAATCAAATTGTTCTGTTCACTACCTCATGTGGCCAAACGAGCGGTCTCCCAGGAGGTTGGAGTGGGTATGTGAATGGTTGGCACACAGATGGGATGTGGGCATGCGCAGATCCCAGGGAGCACAACAGTATTGTAAGTACGCCGGCCGATCACTGGCAAACATTGGCATAAACGGCGGTCCTACATGGCATTTAGGCAGAGCTCTGTCATTTTCACACATTTGCCGAACTTTCAGGCCAGTTTTGGCCCTACGTTAGCCCGACCGAGCGGCCAGCGCAGGGCCGTCGTTCGGCGACATGTGCAAGTCGAGGCCTTGAAATGGATTTCTAGCTTTCGAAGACAGGTATCTAGCTTTCGAACATCGGCACCCTGCTTTTGAACACTGACATATACAGATTTCGAACATTGAAATCCAGCTTTCAAACATTGGTGTCCTGCGTTCGAAAATTGGCACATGCATCATAACAACCCACTGGCCAATGGCTGGCACTGTGGATGTGCCTTACTACCTGGAAAATATACATAAATAAGGGTGACAAATATTCGAGGAAAAAGACTAGTTTATTGCATCGAGATCCCAAGATCAGGCTTCTAGAGCACGCAGAATGGCTTGCGCTACCACCAGCCATCCTGGGAATTGAGGGAAAAACTGCTGTGGATGCACTGATCAGGCGGTTTTTGCGCTATAAAATATTGACTAGTTGCAGCCATACCCCTTCTCAACACATAGGAATTTAGAATGATACAGCCCTCTCTAAAGTTTATATAAGTATGTTTAAACAAATATTCAAAAACTAGTAGAAGCTGTTGAATGATGCCCCGCATTCGGGCGAACGTTATCATGGCTCTAGTATATATCTTAAGAGAGCTTTCAGGCCAGTCATTGAAGCGGTCCCAAATTTCCTGAGGCTAACACACGAAAAACGGATCAAAAACAATACCAGAAGCAAACTAGGCACACTATACCGATATACAACAAGCTATCGATATACAACTAGCAGGGGCACGCGCGGAAAGACCAGCCGGCTGTGTTTACTGGGCAAGCGACGACAGGCGGCACAGCCGGCGCTGGGCTCATGGCGTATACCTTGTTCTGATGCAGCCCTCGCTTGCGATGTGAGACTCTTTAAGGCAGATACATGCCCGAAAATCCTGAACAAAAGCAATTTTTAACTGGAAACAGCGGTAGGATTTCTGTATAACAATCAATGTACTCGCAGATCTCCCGTCGAGAAGCTTGAATTTTTTTCGTAATAACGTTTTTGCTATATTCAAAAGCGTTCCCTCTTGGTTTTCTATGGCGGTCTTAACTGCTCGTAGCGAGCGCTGGGAACACTATAAAGGAAAGTTTTTACTACATGTCGGAATAATGGGCTATTACCTTCAATACTTCTATGCCAGTACCTCACAGTTTTCAATATCCAAAATTTTTGTCCAAGAATGTTGGACGTGAGCCTAATCAGATTCTAAGAAAAAAAACGGCTGCTCGTATGACGGATACAACGGAAGCTATCTCAGAACCACCGTTGACCTCGGCAGCTTGTGCTCATTCTATCTGTACAATCTGCCTGTTTGAAATATACCTAGCAGAAAACAGATATGGAACGCTGCAGCCAGTGGCGGCCTTAATTACTGTCTTGGCGTGAAATTATGCGTATCGATTCATTCCGAAGATGTTCGTTAGATAGACTTTATGGAAACAGATTTTGGGGGTTCTTAGAGCATTATATTTCTAACAGGGCCTATAACGGTTTTTTTTTGGCATTCTCGTAAATCTCACTATGATCAGTAATATTGCAGAAACGTAGCTTAAAAGGCTACGTTGTAAATATACAAAAAAATGCGATATATGTGCATCTATTCTTCCGTTCCTGATGACATTTCGGACTGCATATCAATAGTCCGGCTCTTCTCAAGCGCGGTGCGCAGCAGGATGCAGCAGCAGCATGCAATATCGCCGTACACGCGGTAAAACTTTTCCAATACTTCTTTCCGTTTATACTCGGTCGTAAAAAAAATAACCTGATAGAGAATACGAACAATTGTTCAAAAACTGCAAAATATTTTTGAAGGGCTTAATTTTCATGATGATCTTCCCGAGGAAAATACACTGCCTTTTTTAGAACTTTCCTTGAATACCATGATTCGGTCATGGCCGGTGCGCGTTTTGAGGGTAACATTTTTGAGTTAATACCGAAATTCTGCCCCATTGCAGTTCCATATCGCGTGTCTCTCCTTTGCGTGAAATTTTTATAACCTGTCGACCAGCTCGAAACCCGTTTGAAGTTTTATCGGCTTTTTTTTAGCATTATGTTCTGTCCTGGCGAGGTAAGCGATGGAGTGTTACCAAGGAAACGTATGTGCAGTTCCGGCGCAGACACAAAATTAAAAACATGTACTCCTCAAATGATGCGAGCTGTAAATATGTTTCCTTTTATACTCCTATGGTTGATTTCTCGTGGGTGTGGCACCATATATAATGAGATGAGTATCGGCCTAGCAGCGGTAGGAAGCTTGCTAACTACTACGTTTATTTCACGAAATATATTGCTCGCTGAAGGCAAGTCGTGTGCTGTATTTGGGTGCGAACGTACTTGCTTGCGACACGTGTATATGTTCACAGCGAAGTTTAGACTAAAACATGAAACGAACGCAAGGGGAATTGCACGCACGGCTGTGGCTTCCATACCGCCCGCCGCTCACGCCTCTCGGGAGCTAAGCCGGTACGTGGCGCCCCTGGCGGTCGCAGCTACAAATTGGGGCTTTACACACCTTCCATTGTCCACTGCCCGGTTTGGCAGGCTGCTCCTACTGGAGATCGAGCGGCCGTGGAGGCACACAGAACGCTGAGATCTTTGCCTCGGCAGCGCAGCACGTGCTGGCGCATTATCTTCTCTGGCTCGTGTTGCTCCCTTTCATCGCTCCGTGGTTGAAGTGTCCACCGAGATGTGAGAAAGTGCGCATTGCCTTTTCTCAAATCCATTTTTTTGCGCAGTTCGAGCAATTGAAATGCAATAACGATAGCCAACTCATAGCGCTAAAGGTTGCCATTTCATCAGGCAGCGTGACAGTCTTTAATGTTGGCAGATGGGTGAAGGCATCTGCACATAAATGTACCCAGTTTATGTCGTCGCAAGTTCGAATATCGCTTCAGGATGAACTTATATTTCTCCTGGGTGCCATTCAGACTGGAATGTTTGGAGGTTTTGGGATAGATTGAGCTCCATGCTTGATCTCAGGTTCAGTTTCACGTTCTAGCGAAGGTTCACCTTCGTGTTGGAGGCACAGATACGCCGCAGTTGGCTGAATGTTTTTTTTTAATTTGCGAGAATGGGAACTAAACGTAGTTCATGCTGAATTAATGTTGCTGAACCTGTTAGTCGATGACTAATAGAGGGAAAAACCACGAAAGACAGGACAAGAAAGGAAGCACCGACATACACGACGTCGACACGCAACTCGTTGCGCTTCACGTGATGCCTGAATAAACAAAACAAAACGAAAAGACACACAGAAAAAAGCCTGCACCATAACTCGTACTTCGTTTTTATGCAGGGCGTCCCAGCTAACTTTAGCCAAGGTTTAAAAATATGCCGCGGACTCTAAGACGACTTGACCGAATGCATGTTGCTGGCTATTGTATGCAGCAACTCGCACTAATTTTACATAGTGCTTAATTGCATAATTAGTCGAGATTAATTAACCAACTTCACAAGCAATGAAGATAGGCGAAAATGTCCAAAGAAAAACCTGTTGAACGGTCCGCGAAACGTCCGATTTAACAATTTCTAACTTTTGAATCTATTACGTATCGGCTTTTTTTTTCGGTCATTGCAGATGACCGCGAAATACAAAAAAAATATCACGTCACATGCCCTCTTGCGCGCCGCGATTTCAGTGTACTCAAACGTTCCGTGTCGGAACAAACACATTATTTAGCCCGGCGTGCTCCTGCTTAACAATATGACAGGGCTGAGACGCAGGCGTTGGCTGTGCGGTTTACGTGAGCGCAAGCGATAAGGACTGTCCGCTTGGCGCTATCAAGCACCCCATGGGAAGCGTACCACTGGCCTACGAGCATACTGCTAGCGTATATCGCACAGCACGCTGTTGCCTCGCTGCCCTGACCCTTTTCAGCAGCAGTCCACCGAGCTAAATTATCCATTCGCTCCTACACGGAACGTTTGAGAGCACCGCAATCGCAGCGCGCAAGCGGGCATGTCACGTGGTCTTTTTATGTATTTCGTGGGCAACAGTAATGAGGGAAAAAAGGCCGATACGTAATAGATGGAAAGTTAGAAACTGTTCATTTGGACGTTTCGCGGACCGTTATACAACTTTCTGATTGGATTTTTTCGGCTACCTTTGTTGCTTGCGAAGATGGTTAATTAACCTTAACTAATTATAGAATTAACCACAGCACAAAATAGTATGACTTGCTACATACAATAACCAGCAGCATGCACTTGGTCGCGTCGTCTTAAAGTGCCTTGGCGTATTTTTATACCCTGGCTAAATTTGGCTGGGACACCCTGTATAAGCTACCCGTTTCCTGGATAACTGAACCTAAGGCGCCAAGGCGCTTATACTTTTAGTGAACAAAATATACTTCGTAAGGTTCTGTATTTTTTGATTTCCCACGGGTGAAGCACTTCGCTTTTAGCAAATTTTAGTGATCACTTAGGAACTATTGCATGCGTGGCAAGCGTGATGCCTTTCCCTACCAAATGTCATCCGCGCGACAATCAGTAATTTAGGCAGAGGCCAGTCTAGCAGACATGTGTCGCACCAGGTGAAAGAATAATTTAGTACAGACAACCTTGCTCTCACTACACTCGTATCGCTCTGGTTTCTCATGTTCCCCAATTATTTTGGTCAACTTCTGTAGCATTTAGGGACACACTGGGTTGCGGCTGATCTGGCAGAAATTCTTCCAGGTATTTGGAGGCGGCTAGTCTATGTACAAGAAGAAGTAATGTCAGATGGAACACGGAAGCGCTAGCCCGCCGCGACGCTGAGGGAATCCGCGGAAAAGGCGCTTGCCTAGTTAAGCAAGGCCGGCAGCTCTTTCGGCGCGTGCCCCTGCTGCCGCCGATTTCCAACGCCTGTCAGCGGAAGCGCTTTGCGAAGCTCATAGGCCTTGCGTTCCCGTGTTCCCTCTCATTTGCTTCTACGTGGACCTTGCTCAAACGCTACTGGCCTAAATTGTTGATAAACGCTTCTGGACGTGCAGCGGCGCTTAGCCTTTGCACTTATGCTTCGTAACTTTCACAGATATTCTGTTGGCACAAACGCTTCACGGCATCTTGCAAAGCCGTTACAACTAGTTCACGTTTTACTAATTTCCAGCGCGCATAAGAATGGGAAAGCAGGCTCCTCACGATAGTGAATAATATTTCTGACAGAGGTCCTCTTCTTAAAAGTGCAGCTTTGTATCCTGCTCTGTAGTTGATTGTCTTCAGGTATTTCTTTCGGGACTTCAAAACTGCTTAATAACGCGAAAAAAAAATAAAGCGGGAAGGTCCTCTGCATTCTTTCTGAACTCGCTGCTTAATTCGTGTACCGAAAAACATTAATCGACGTAGACAAATGCGCTCGACACTGCTGTCATGCAGGGCCGCATTCTGTCTTCAAGTAGCATACCAAGGCAAACGGCACTTAAAAATGACGCCGAGCAGAAGCCTACAGTGATTTTTTTTTTCACTGGAAAGAAATCTGCCTGAAATTTGGCGAAGGTAGAGGGTATGTAGAAGGCTAGCAACTGAAACACGCTTTCAGCATTGTGACATCACATGCAATGCAGCTATTTGTATATCGGCAGAGTGTGCCTTGTTTGCTTGTGGTCTTGTTTTTCATCCGTTTCCTGTGTGTTAGGCTCAGGAACTTTTGGTCCGCTTCACTGACTGGTCTCAAAGCTCTCTTGAGATAGATACAACAGCCATGATAACATTTGCACGAATTCAAGGCATCATCCAGCAGCTTCTACTAATTTTTAACTGTTCAAACATACTTATATATACCTTTACAGAGGGCTATATTATTCTTCCTCGTTATGATGCATTCAGTAGAGGTACGGCAGCATGTAACCAATGTTTTATAGCGCAACATCCACTTCACCTGTGCATTGGCAGTAGCTGTTTCCAGTATTTTAGGTTAAGTAAACAACCAATAGCTTTTTGCACACCGCTATGAGAATAACAGAACCACTGGCGTACAGTCCTCGTCATCGGCGCACTCTCACTGTGATTTCACGCTCACGCGTTCAATGGTTTGGTATTATAATTATGCACCTATTTAGCGAGTACACGAACTGTTTTCAGAAGAAACCGCAAAAAATGCGAACAGCAGATATCGATATCGACAACCACAGAGCTGAAACACACGAGCGGGCAGCTGTGGGCGAGCCGTGGCTTAGCTATAGCGACTGCTATGGGTCGGTGTGGACTATGCTCGCGTTTCGAAGTAATTCCGGAACCTCAAATGTCAGCGCGGGGCTCGTCGATTCGAATGACATCTGAACTGATTACCTGTGAAAAACTTATTGAAAGGCTGCATTCTCGACTCGAGTCGCATCATATTCGTTGCGATGGCGGCACTTTAAAGACCGATGTATTAAGGAGGTATTGGTTTCACGGGAAGCAAATCGAAGCTACGTAACCCCTCGCATGAGCCTTACTTTGTTGGGCCACAACGCCGAGGGTAACCATGTTTTCGAAATTTCAACAAGTGAGATCGATATTGCTTAGGGTGGGTTTTAATATTCTCAACAATTTAAGACACTAAGGTAAAAGGTTAACAATTCAATATTATTAAACACGCTACAAGTTAGCTCGTCTTAGCGGTATTCGGATGCGCTACATCGCTGACAATGCTGTTCCGAGGAAAGCGCTCTTGTAACTTGTTGAATAGCCACGGCCTGCGGCCCGGACAGTTACGAGGCACAGACAGCTCGAACATAGAAGACGTTTATTTGGGGCGTGCGATGGCTTTTATCCCCTGAAGTGGAAAGGAAAGTGGGAGCGGAAAGAAGGAATGGAGTGATCGGCGCACGCGCAGCAGTCTAACATGACGAAGACACAACACTACCCTCTCATCAAAAAAGGAACCGTTGCACTGGCTTGCGCTGCCTCGTTGACCGGCGCAGGACTTGCTGCGAAGCTTCGACCGGACTCAAGGTAGGTGGGAGAGGAGGGGTGCGAGTTTGAATGTGGCTGCCCGCAATTAGGGCTGTATCTGGAGAACCATCTGAGGTGGCCGCTTCCAAGGGAGTAGAGGCATTGGTCGCCGTGCTGGGACCTGGCGTCTGGTTGGACCCTGGACCACGAGCAGTCGTATCGGTGACCGGAAACCATGGTGATGAAACTGAGCGGCGGTGCACCTGATCGACGTGCCGCTTGACGATGGCAGTGGGAGTCTCTACGGTTACCATCCGTGCCCCTGTCGCCGAGTTGACACGATCAGGCACCCACTTCTCTCCCTGTTCGTAATTGCAGACGTACACGCTGCTGCCTGGCGGCAGTGTCCAGTCGTGTCTTATCTCCGTTGGACCTGCAACATTCACAGGAAAGGAGGTGTCTAGACGCGATCTTATTTGATACCCGAGGAGCATCTCGGAAGGTGATTTTCCCAGTCTCACACATATAATAAAGAGTCTAAAATAAAATTATGAAGAAAAAAGATGTGAAGACAACGACGTGGATGAACGGAAGAGTAAAGAAGATGAAGAAGAGGCATTCGGTGAGGTGGAGAGAGATGATTGGCGGAGATGCATTTGGTGAGGTGGGAAGAGATGATTGGTGCAGAAGAAAAGAAGGAGAAGATGACGACAAGGCTTACGTGGACTAACGCGATGGCTATAAAAGGGCCAGGGAGAGCGAGGCAGGGGGGGGGGGGAGAACAGAGAAGCGGAGGCTCCGGCGGGTCAGGCACGCTTCGGCTGGAAGAGAGCGACGCCGGCTACTGCTCCGGCGAGCTCGCGTTCTACGGCTTCGCATCATTGACCTCCTTCCGTTCCTGAGCCCGTTCCGGGCAGTTAACTGAGGACGCCACCACCTGCTACGACCAGGGCTGCCTCCTCCGCTGTTGCCAACCCATCCAGGTGGTGCCCCCAACGCCAACAAAACCGGCATCACCTCCACGGGCGCTTGGAACGGAACTTATACGACGCAGCCAGCGACGCCGCCAGCGACGCCAGCCGCAGCGCGTCGAACGCCATCTCGACGTCGGCTACTTCACCCATACAACGCCGCAGCCGCACCGAACCAACCGTGAGCACGAACGCCAACCGGTAACAGTAGGACGCTAGAAGTACACGCTGGTAGCAGTGTTCCCGGGTCGTGTGTATTTATAGTCTTTTGGTATTGTGTTCGCTTTGTTAGTTTTGTGTTCTATTGTGTGTGTCACGTAGGGTGTATTAAATGTGCGTTTGTCTGGGTACACCTGTCGCCGAATACATTCTATCGGTCCGACTAATCTCCGGGGAGATCCGTGACAAAGTTAAATGGCGAGCCTGTGCCAGGATTCTTTTCCTTTTTTCTTTTTGCTTTGTCTCGGATCTTTCTGATCTCTCGACGGCAGAAAGTATGGATTTGGCAAGAACTTTAGAACTGGCGCTAAAGCTAGGGTTAAGCAAGGAAGAGGCGATGCGTCTCTATGAGGAGGAGGTAAAGGGGCAGAGAGAGGAAAGGGCGCAATCACGCGCAGACACTCGCGAGGCAGAAGAGCGTGAAGCTAGAAGAGCTCGCGAGGCAGAAAAACAGGAGAAAAGAAGGCTATAACGGGAGAAGGAGTTTATTTTCTGGAAACAGGCGCACGTCGCGGGAAGATATGAGGAGATCACGGACAGTGAACAGCGTTCCTTAGCGGGTAGAGAATCTCCTAGACCGGCCAGAATTTGTCGAAGGAAGCAAGGAAATTGTACAATGACAAAAGATGATCTGGAAGCATACCTGCAACGATTCGAGCGGATAGCTTTGGGACAAGGCTGGAATCGCAGTGAATAGGCCATGGCATTGAGCATGCGTTTAGTCGGACAGGCGCTCAATGTGTTTGGAAGGATGTCTGCTGCTGATTCCATGGAGTACAAAAAAGTCAAAAAGGCGCTCCTCAAAAGATTCAGGCTTACGGTAGAGGTTTTTCGTGAGAGATTTGGCACAAAAAAACCTGAGAATTCTGACACTGCTAAGCAGTTTTCCTGCAGGCGGACCAACTATTTTGATAGGTGGCTTGATATGTCAAACACAGAAAACAGTTTTGAAGGGGTGCGTGATAAACTGGTCACAGAACAATTTTTAGCGTGCTGCAGCTCAAAGCTCGCGCTATTCCTGAAAGAAAGTTGTGTTCTTTGGAAGAGTTCGCCGACACTGCCGACCAATTCCTCGAGGCTCAAGGGCTAAGAAATTTGAGTAGGGCAAAGGAGGAAACCCAAAAGATCCTAGAGATAGATGCGGCAAAACCAAGAGCATATGGCGGTGCATCTAAGGCACCAGTAAGGTATTTTCTCTGCGGAAAGGTGGGACACCGTGCAGTTCATTGTCGAAATAGCAGTGCTTCCCAAGAAACACAGGTTGTGTGTCAAGGTTGTAGGAGGTGGGGTCATACTCTCGATTAGTGCCGATGCAGAACGCATGACCGAGCAGCATGCGTTGTTGACTCTAGGGTACAACTTGTCACGCCACCTGAATTTCCACAGCTGAAAGGGCAGCAAACGCCGCTGGAAAATGAGGCGGTGAGTGGAACACCCAAGTCGAAAGCAGCAATGCCGGCGGCGGTTGGGCAAATAGAGGACCGTCCTATTTTGGCGCTTAGAGACAGCGGAGCCAACACAGTTTTGGTTCGGATAAGCCTGGTGAAGGACGAGGATCTTACAGGGGAAGCGTCGGCCGTCAGTCTTGCACATAGCACAGCAAAGTATCTTCCTCAAGCCAGAAATCTAGTGTCCGCGCCATATTATACTGGGCAGGTAGTGGCAAAATGCGTAGACCAACCCATCTACGATCTCATCTTGGGAAACATTACGGGTGCAAGAAGCGTTGAAGACACCGATCCCGAGTGGAGGATGCTCGACGGTGATGAACATCCAAAGGAGGAAAGGCCTGCGACAGCTCAGACGGGTGCAGTCAGTTTCTCGTCATCAGTTGAGACAAGAACTCAAGCGACAGCCCGAGCAACGCAGCGTCCGCTCTCTACTCCTGTTACGATGTGCCTGAGTGTAACACCGGGCGAAATTGCAATTAGGCAAAAGGAAGACCCGAGGCTGAAGACCTGCTTCGAAAGAGTCGGGGAAAAAGTGAAAGGAGAGTCGTACGTCCTTCGAATATCAATTGGTAAATGGTCTACTGCACAGGGAATGCACATTTAGTTCAGTAAGGCGGGTCCAACAGCTGGTGCTACCGAGAGATATGCAAGAGACCGTGCTACGCTTAGGAAATGACGCCATTATCAAATCAAATCAAATCTTTATTTTCTTTCTCAAGGAGAAATTGGGGGTGGCGGATAAAAGCCGCATGAATGCGGCTTGGCGAAGCCCGCCCCCCTCGTGTACAATTCGGCAGCAGTTTGAAAAAAAAGCCCATTTAGCTTCAATAAGTTAGAAACAGATTTCGTTAAATACACTACAGCTTAAACACAATGCCTTTAAAAGAACCTTTCAACACCATTCAGAAAAACAATCTGCAGCAGTACAGAACACTTCATGGCAGTCGAAAACACAGGATACAATAAAATAAGCAACAAGTAACAAACATCAAGAACACCAAAAATTACAAACACAAGCATGCAAAATTTAACAGCTGTTAGCAGCAAGAAAATGTGCATAAACTGCTCGTTTGGACATCTTTTCCTGGCAGACATCGATGGCCGCAAGGTTATTTAAGAGAACAGCTGCGTGATAAGAAATAGACTGGCGACCATAATCTGTACGACAGAAAGGCACAACCCATGAGTCATTTTGACGAGTATTGTAGAAGGAAATGTTGGGTCGAAGATTTATTAAGTCCAGGAAGCTGCGATTACACGCCAAAGCGGACGAGCGATATATAGACGTGAGACGAAAAAGATAGATAGATTCTATGGGAAGAAGTTTAATGTGATGAAAGGAATCAGAAGTATGCGCATGACATGTAATATCAGCAATTGCATGCGTCACGTTCCTGACAGATTTTAGGTTTCCCTATGTTTTCCTTGGATGTAGTTGAACAGATTAGATGGCATTAGTTTAGTGTAGACAGAAATAGTGCGTTATAAATTACTCGTTTAACTGCGGTTGGTAGGAAGTGGCGGTGTCTGTTTAGCATCCCGCAAACCTAGTTAAGTTTATTGCAGAGTACTTCAACATGCTTATTCCACGTAAAGGCCTCAGAAAATGTTACGCCAATAATCTTAATTACGTTAACAATACTTACTTCCACACCGTCTAAAAGTATCTTACCTTCGGGGTTAACATTTGTGTTTTTAGTGCGGAAAAGAATAGCCTGTGTCTTTTTAGCGTTCAACCGTAAATGATTTCTTTGCAACCAGTCGCTAACATATGACAGTGCATGGTTTGCAGAGTGAATTAAATCATCAATTTTTGCCCCTCTAAAAACCATAGCAGTATCATCCGCGTAACCAACCCATGATATGGCGTCATGCAGGGAAAAAATATCATTAATATAAACAACAAATAACAAAGACCCAAGGATGCTTCCTTGCGGTATGAAGAAAGGGATGCATTTTATGTTAGAATTATGATTATTGTGATTTACATATTGGCACCTGTTATGAAGAAAGAAGGTTTGCATTGCCGAGCACTCCGTAGTCCTCCGGCTTAGACAATAAGGCTTCATTATGAACACCGCCAAACGCTTTTGAAAAATCAATGTACAGACCTAGTAAAAGTTTTTTACGTTCAAGGGCGTCAATGTTGAGTTCCTTTTCAGCTAATAGTGCTGATTTCGTCGATTTTCCTTTCACGAAGCCAAACTGATATGGCGAGATCAGAGAGACTTTGTTTAGGAAACTGTGAAGACGCGTGTGCATTATCTTTTCCAAATCTATTGAAAATATAGGCAGTAATGAGATGGGACGAAAGTTATTTATGTTATTTTTATCACCTCCTTTGTATAGGGCCACCACTTTTGCAATCTGCACGTTTCTGGGAAAAAGGCTGCAGTCTAGAACCAGGTTATATAGTTGGCATAAGCCAGGCGCAATCAGATCAAGGACATACTTAACTGAAGAGATCTGCATGGTATTGACATCCAGTGATTTAGAATTTTTCATTGCCTGAAATGCAGATGTAATTTCTGTCGCAGTTGTGCGGAAAAATACCATGCTATTACTGACTGAAATTCGTCCGGCAAGTGAGACCGAACTTATTGCCGGCAGTCTGCTTGAGGCACTCACACAAATAAAGTGGTCATTCAGCATATCAGAGAGCGCCTTGCCAGTCACATCTGTACTACCCACCCTCATGTTTGTAAGTACAGTTTGTCTTTTGCATCCTAGAAGACTGTTTAAACGCTTCCACACAAAATCTGTATTTTTAATTGCATCATTGAAATGCACCATCAAATACCGATGCTTAGCATGCTTAAGTTCCTGAAGGATTCCTGAATGACTTAAACGTTTGAAGCTCTGACACATCCTTTGATTCTACGAAGTTCCAGTATAGCATATTTTTCATTTTAATTTGAGCTAGAAGATAGCTTGTAATCCATGGCTTCTCTGAGTTTTTGTTATTTACGCGTGACATGTACGGGGAATGTTTTTTTTGTACAGGATTGTAATATCTGACATGAGAGCGTCATTTATGGAATCAACGTCAGTTTCTCAAAAACATAAGTCTAGTCGTGGGCTTGAATTTTAGTGCAAAAACTGTTCAAAGAAGTATCGGTGATGTTTTGAAAAAGCAAGGCAGGTGAACTTTCTGTCTTGGGGGCATATTTATCCTGAATAAATACGAAAATAGGAAAGTGATCGATAATTTCACATACAAGGGCTCCAGAAATTGCAGGTTTATCAACATTTGTAACAAATACATCAATTAGAGTTTGCGAGGATGATGTAATACGTGAGGGCTCATTTATCAGGTTATCAAAGCCATATGCATCAAAAACATGCAGCAGACAAGTTCGACAGTTTGAATTGACAAGCATGTTGATGTTTACATCGCCATCAAGAAATAATGAGTACTTAATTAAAGTTATGAAGTAGAAAAGATGTTCAAGAAAAAGCTTAAAATTGCGACGTTTGCGTGTGGTGGACGATAAACCTTGTGAAAAATCTGCAAAAATCACGAACAGTCAATACGTCGTATTTTTGATTTGACTCAGAATATTCTTCGACGATATGCACGTTAAAACAATGTTTCAAAAGAAGCAGCAAACCACCGCCCCTTTTATGCGGACGGCAAAGTGTAAGGTTATTATCAGCCGGGTGATTAAACGAACAGGAAGCTTCAGTATACCAGGTTTCGGGCACCATAAAAGCATCAAACTTAATATCTACGGAATTCAGCACGAGTTCGAAATCATCATGCTTATATTCCAGTGAACGGGCATTTAGGTGAAGAAAAAATAATCTGCCATCAGGTTTTACGCTTTTGAGGCAATTGAATTGTAGTGACATTTTGTGTATATCCTTTGTTACCTTTTGTGCAAGCAGCTAAGCCTGTACATACATCAGTCACTGTTTGAAGAGTACGACACATCCCTAGCCTGGTCTGAAAAGATTTTATGGATGTCAGCTTCACTGAGGATTTGTACTGCCGGTATGCCATCGGCCTGCCTTGCGTAGATCTTTCCATTGCTTATTCAAACGGACTTCCCACTATTTTCGTACTACTACATAACAGTCATGGCTAGAAGTTCAAGTGCTGGACATGGGTGCTCGTTTATGTAGACGGGCTCTGAAGTGTTAAGACCGATGTTGCTGTTCGTGAAACGAGCCTTTTTCGCTTTTGCGAGGACGTTATAGCGCTTAGTGCGTGCCCGGAGCTGGACGATGATGTTACTATTATCGGGATTTCGGGTCGGCACACGATGGAAGACTTCGATGTTAGCCTCAGTAATTGGCTCTTTTATAACATGTCCGATCTTTTCCAGAACATCAGGGACTGATTCGTGTTCAGTTTTAACCACACCCTGTATTTCAAGGTTTCTCTTCCTTGAGTATTGTTCGGAATGGGTTAGCCGGCTTTCTAGGTGTTTCAATTTGGTCACCGACGATATGAGCCTCGTTTGAAGTGCCTCGTTTTGACGTTCTATATAGCGGTTTTTAGCAACCTCGTCATCCAGTTTCTTTTTTAGCTCTTCTGTTGTTGCTTGTGTGAGTTCAAGGCTTTGGGTTATTTTTCTTTGTTCATTTTTTAGGTCCCGGATTTCACTACGCAGGTTCCTTTCCATCGACTCACGGAAAACTTTGAGTTCCTGTTTCATTTCCTCTTTCATGTTGGAAAATTCAGCTTTCACCTCGTCCTTCATCTCAACAAGTGTTAACGTACAGTCAAACGATGCAAACGAACAAGAACAAACAGCTGTGCAAAAACCAAGCTCCACAAGAATATTTGATGCAAAAGCACTAGGTTATCAAACCGGCAGTAGGGACGAAGTACAGCAAACAGGAAGGAAAAAAACTGTATTTTCCCTAACCTGGGAAATAGAAGCAAAGAGTCACACAGGTGCGCACACGGGTTGTCGCTGCTGCCAAATGTAGCAGGAGGCGATGAAGCAGTCTTTGGAGTGTCAGGGACGGCGCCGTTCGGGGCGTATCACAGCACAGGCGCAGTAGACGCTTTCGGTGTTCGGAAGCAAACTTTATCGGCTGGGCGTCTGGGCTTGCCCTGGCGATGGACGTTTTCAGGTGCAGGCCACAACTGGGAAATAGAAGCAAAGCGTCACACAGGTGCGCACACGGGTCGTCGCTACTGCCAAATGGCCGGACACCAGGGTGTTAAAAAAACTGTCTATGATCACCGAGGAGTTCTTTTGGCTGGTGGTTCAGAGTGACGTTAAGCGCTTTGTTCGCTCATGTGACGTGTGCCAGCGCACAGTTCCGAAGGGAAGAGTTGGTCCCGTACTTCTGGGAAAGATAGCAGCCATCGACTTACCCTTTCAGCGAGTGGCTATTGACATTGTGGGGCCAATCTCTCCAGTATCCGCCAAAGGCGATAGATATGTGCTTGCTCTGGTTGACGTGGCCACTCGTTATCCTGACGCTATTCCACTGAGAACTGTTGACAGTATCCAAGTGGCGGAGGGTCTTGTGGAAATGTTTCCGCGTTATGGGTTCCCGAGTGAAGCTTTGAGTGATCGGGGCTGGAACTTCACATCGCAACTTATGAAGGAGGTTAACCGCCTTTTGTCATTAAGGCAGTTACTGACAATGCCTTACTATCCCAAGTGTAATGGGCTTGTAGAGCGGTTCAATAGCACCCTCAAAAATATGATAAGGAAATGTGCCAGGAGAGACCTACTTATTGAGATAGATATCTCCCAGCTCTTTTTTTCGCTTACCGCGAAGTACCGCAAACAAGCCTTGGTTTCTCGCCTTTCGAGATGTTATACGGCAGAACCGTTAAACGTCCACTGGCAATACTCAAGAAGCTGTGGGCTAATAAAAAGATTGCATCAGATCTCAAGACAACATAAATGTACGTTCTGGAGTTGAGGGACAGGGTGAAGGAAATATGAAGGTTTGCACATCAAAGCCTGGAAAAGGCGCGTGACCGCCATAAGGAATATTATGAAAAGAAAGCCATTCATAGAAATCTGAATCCAGGCGACAGGGTTCTCGTCCTGCTACCCACGGATCATAATAAGTTACTGATGCAATGGAAGGGCCCATACCGTGTGACAAGAAAGAAAAAGGACATTGATTACGATTTATTGGTAGATGACACTAAGAACGTTTTCCATGTAAATATGTTGAAGAAATACGAAGAAAGGGGTCGCGTACGGTACGCCCCCAAGGTAGAATGTGCGGTAGTGGCCGAGGAGACAGGTGATATTTCCGATGTGTGACGTGCACTGGGAATAAAAATGCAGGAGGGGATAACGCACTAATGAAGCCCAATGTATATGAAGACAGACGATCACAACTCTACTCCAAATAAAGAGGTAGATGTTTTCGGATAAGCCATGCAAAACGGAGGTAATATGTTACAAATTAGACCTGTATACAAATAGAGCCAACTAAACAGCTCTAGGTATTTCTGGGATGTATCTTTATATTGCTACGCAGGGATCCCTGGGATGTATCGTGTTGTTGTTGATGTTGGTGTTACGTGATTATACAAGGGAGTGTGTTGTGGACATTAACATGTGTTTTAAGGACACCGCACATACAACGGCAGTGCTGTGTTGATGTTCCGTAAAAGCAATTTGGTGCGCTGTGTTACGGGTGTGCTTTTGGTGTGCGCTGGACATCTGCGGTGTGTTGTGTGCTGGATCCGGAATCACCACAGAAGATAGTCGGTTGGCGGGATGGCTCGAAGATTAGGATGACGTGAGCAGTTTTTCATAAAAAAACTCTTGAGAGAGGGGGCCCTTGTCACATATATTAAAGTCTAAAATAAAATTATGAAGGAAAGAGGTGTGAAGACGACAACGTGGATTAACCGAAGCGTAAAGAAGATGAAGAAGAAGCATTCGGTGAGATGGAGAGAGATGATTGGTGGAGAAGCATTCGGTGAGGTGGAGAGAGATGATTGGTGGAGAAGAGAAGAAGGAGAAGACGACGACAAGGCTTACGTGGACAAACACTCACCAGAGCAGTAGCCGGCGTCGCTCGCTTCCAGCCGATGCGTCCCTGACCCGCCGGAGCGTCCGCTTCTTAGTTCTTCTCCCCCGTGCCTCGCTCTCCTTCGCCCTTTTATAGCCTTGGCATTAGTCTACGTAAGCCTTGTCGTTGTCTTCTCCTTCTGTTCTTCTCCACCAATCATCTCCCTCGACCTCACCGAATGCTTATTCTTCATCTCCTTTATGCTTCGGTTATTCCACGTAGTCTTCTTCACGCTTCTTTCCTTAATAATTTTATTTTGGACTCCTTATTATCTGTGACAAGGAAACCCTCTCTCAAGAGTATTCCTATGAAAACCTGCTCACGTCATACTCATCTTCAAGCCATCCACCGCCTGTCTTGTGTAGCGATTCTGTACCCAGCCCACAACACACCGCAGATGTCAAGCACACACCAAAAGCACACCACTAAATTAGAACACCAAATTGCGCTTTCGGAACACTAACACACCACTGCCGTTGTCCGCACAGAATCGTTAATAAACATGTGTGTGTCCACAACACACTCGCTTGTAAAATCGCCTAACACTAGCAGCAACAACCATTCAACAACATCACCAAAAATATATATTCCAGAGATAGCTAGAGCCGTTTAGCTGGATCTATCTGTAGAGAGGTGTAAATTGCAACATAAGACTTCTGTTTTGTCCCGCACATCACAACGCACCTCCCCCTTGATTTAGAGTTGAGCTGTGGTCATCTGTCTTCATTCACATTGGGCTTCATTAGTACCTCATCCCCTTCTGCATTTTTCCCCACTGCACGTGGGCACCTTGGCAACATGATCTGTCTCCTCTGCTACTACCGAACATGTTACCTTGGGGATGCACTGTAGAGGAACTCTTCCTCCATAATTTTTCAATATGTTTGCATGGAAAACCTTCTTACTGTTATTTATCAATAACTCATAATCCATGCCATTTTAATTCTGCGTCACAAAGTAAGGGTCCTTCCACTGCATCAGTAATATATTATGATCTGTGGGTAGCAAGATGAGAACCTTGTCTCCGGGATTCAGATTCCTATTAGTGACTTTCTTGTCATAGCAGCCGTTATAGCGTTTGCGCGCCCTTTCCAGGCCTTGATGTGCAAGCCTGCATGTTTCTTCCAACTTGTCCCGTAACTCAAGAACCTATGTGTATGTTCTGTTGAGATCTGATGCATTAACCCACAGCTCCTTGAGATCTGATGCATTAGCCCACAGCTCCTTGAGTATTGTAAGGGCACCTCTAACGGTTCTCCCATACAAAATCACGAAGGGTGAGAAACCAAGACTCGTTTGCGGTACTTCGCGGTAAGCGAACAAACGAGCTGGGAGATATCTATCCCAATAATAGGTCTCTCCTGGAACATATTTTTGATCATATTTTTGAGGGTGCCGTTGAACCGCTCCACAAGCCAATAAAACCAGGGTTGTTAAGGCGTCGTCAGTAACTGCCTTACTGAAAGAAGGCGGTTAACCTCGTTCATTAGTTCCGATGTGAAGTTCCAGCCCCGATCACTCAAAACTTCCCTCGGGAACCCACAACGCGAAAACATTTCCACAAGACCCTCCGCCACTTGGATACTGTCAACTGTTCTCAGTGGATTAGCGTCAGGATAACGAGTGGCCACGTCAACCAGGGTAAGCACATATCTATCGCCTTTGGCGGATACTGGAGAGATTGGCCCCACAATGTTAATAGCCACTCGCTAAAACGGTAGGTCCATGGCTGGAAATCTGCCAAGAGGTACGCGACATACTCTTCCCTTCGGAACTGAGCGCTGGCACACGTCACATGAGCGAACAAAGCGCATAACGCCACTATGAACACCCGGCCAAAAGAACTCCTCGGTCGTCCTAGACAGCGTTTTTTGAACATCCTGGTGTCCGACCATATTGACGTCATGTCCTAAGCGTAGCACGGTATCTCGCATATCTCTCGGTAACACCAGCTGTTGGACCCGCCTTCCTTAAATAAATATGCATTGCCTGTGCAGAAGACCATTTACCAATTGATATTCGAATGACGTACGACTCTTCTTTCTTTTCACTTTTTCCCCGAATGTTTCGAGGCAGGCCTTCAAGCTCGGGCCTTTTTTGCCTAATTGCAATTTCGCCCGGTGTTACACTCAGGCACAGCGTGACAGTAGTAGAGAACGGACGCTGTGTTGCTCGGGCTGTCGCTTGAGCTCTTGTCTCCACTTCCGACGAGAAACTGACTGCACTCGTCTGAGCTGTCGCAGGCCTTTCCTCCTTTGTATCTTTTTCAACGCCGATCATTGTCCACTCGGGATCGGGGTCTTCGACCCTTTTTACACCCATAATTTTTCCCAAAATGAGATCGTTCATGGGTTGGTCTACGCATTTTGCCACTACCTGCCCAGTATAATATGGCGCGGACACTAGATTTCTGGCTGCAGGAATGTACTTTACTGTGCTATGTGTAAGACTGACGGCCGACGCTTCCCCTGTAAGATTCTCGTCCTTCACCAGGCTTCTCCGAACCAAAACTGTGTTGGCTCCGATGTCTCTAAGCACCAATAAAGGACGGTCCCCTATTTGCCAACCACCACCGGCATTGCTGCTTTCGACTTGAGTGTTCCACTCACCGCCTAATTTTGCCGCGGCGTTTGCTCTCCTTTCTGCTGTAGAACTTCAGGTGGTGTGACAAGTTCCACCCTAGAATCGACAACGCATGCAGCTTGGTTCTTGCGTTCAGTATCGGCACTCATCCAGAGTATGACCCCTCCTTTTACAACCTTGACACACAGCCTGTGTTTCTTGGGCAGCACTACTAGTCCCACAGTCAACTGGACGGTGTCGCACCTTGCCGTCGAGAGAAAACACATTACTGGCGCCTTAGATGCACCGCCATATGGTCTTGGTTTAGCCGCATCTGTCCCTAGGGTCTTTTGGGTTTCCTCCTTTGCCCTACTCAAATTGCTTATCCCTTGAGCCTCGAGGATGTGTTCTGCAGTGTCGGCGAACTCTTGCTATGAACACAACTTTCTTCCTTTCAGGAATAGCGCTAGCTTTGAGCTGCAGCACGCTAAGAATTGCTCTGTGACCACCATGTCACGCACTCCTTCAAAACTCTTTTCTGTGTTAAACATATCAAGCCACCTATCAAAATAGTTGGTCAGCCTGCAGAAAAACTGCTTAGAGGTTTCCGCATCCTCAGGTTTCGCGGTGCGAAATCTCTCACGAAAAACCCTCTCCGTAAGCCTGAATTTTGGAGGAGCGCCTTTTTAACTTTTTTGTAGTCTATGGGATCAGCAGCAGGCATCCTTCCAAACGCATTGAGCGCCTGACCGACTAAACGCATGCTCAATTTCGTGGCCCATTCACTGCGCTCCCAGCTTTGCCCAAAAGCTATCTGCTCGAATCGTTGCAGATATGCTTCCAGGACATTTTTTTTGTCATCGAAGTGAGCCATCAGCTTCCTTGGAAAAAATCTGGCCTGTTTAGGAGATTCTGTGCCCGCTAAGGAACGCTGATCATTGTCCGTGATCTACTCATATCCTCCAGCTACATGCGCCTGTTTCCACAAAATAAACTCTTTCTCCCGTCTAATCTTCTCTTCTCCTGCTCTTCTGCCTCGCGAGCTCTTTTCTCTTCTCGCTGTTCTGCCTCCCGAGCTCTCTCATCTGCTTCGCCAGCTCTTTTATCTGCTTCGCGAGCTCTCTCATCTGCTTCACGAGCGTCTGCGCGTTCTTGCGCCCTTTCCTCTCTCTGCCTATCGGCCTCCTCTTTGTGCTGGTCGCAGAGACGCATAGCCTCTTCCTTGCTTAGTCCAAGCTTGAGCGCCAGTTCAAACGTTGCTGCCAAATCCATACTTTCTGTCGTCGAGAGATAAAAAAAACCTAGACAAAGCAAAAAGAAAAAAAAACGAATCCTGGCACAGACTCGTCACTTATCTTTGTCACGGATCTCCCGGTATAACACTCGGGCCGAAAGAATGAACTAGGCGACAGATGTACTCACACAATTGCACGTTTAATACACCATACGCGACACACACACTAGAACACAAAACTCACAAAACACAAAGCCTACATATACACACGACCCGGGAACACTGCTACCAGCGTCTACTACCAGCGTTCTACTGTTAGTGGTCGGCGTTCGTGCTCACGGTTGGTTCAGTGCGGCTGCGGCGTTGTGTGGAATCCAGTAGCCGGCGTCGAGGCGTCGTTCGACGTGTTTGGGCTGGTGTCGCTGGCGGCGTCGCTGGCTGCGTGGTATAAGCTCCCGGTCCACGCGCCCGTGGAGGTGATGCCGGTGTTGGCGTTTGAGGGCACCAACCGGATGGGTGGTGTAGAGTTCGGCGCGCTGTCGCATCTTTTTGTACATGTTTTGCGAATATTCCTTGAGAGGGCAGTGACCTGGGCTCCGCGTTCGGTTTTGTTTTATTTGGTTTTGCTTTGGTGCACGCCGTTAGAAGGGGACTCATGCCTTTTTGGTTAGTCTCCCCATTCGTCCTTGCGGTTTTCTTCGCCGCTCCGGACGGCGGGGCTATCTGCCGGCCTCGACCTTGGACACGTGTCTCCTTTGCGAAGGATTGCGAGACCACCTAGGGAGTAACTCGGGATAAGGAAAAACGCTGAAATCTGTTCTGAGCTTTCCTATTCGTCAAAACTGATGAGCCGCAGTTAGCAGTTTATTTTTTACGTGTGGAAATGGGCGCGGCTCCTCTTCGGGGTGTACCCGCGTAGGGAGCCGCGCCCGTGTGCTTTTGTCTCTAGCTACTCCGAGCTGGCAGGCGCTCGGGTCTGGCCGAGTGCGGAGGGAGTGACCGTTGAGAGCTGGTGCAAGGCGCGCCAGTTTGACTGTTGGGACGCGGTGTCCCTCGCTTCTGTGCAGGTGGTCGGCTAGGCCGGCCGCGGATAGTTGTGGCCGTACACTGACTTTTGTTTGTACCCACCTGTAAATAGCCTGTATAAAAGTTCGTTTATCACTAAATCACTTCGCCTGCAAGTCACATCATCGAGAAGCCTTCAAGCAGTGCATCCAGTTTCTGGAAATCACCGGACCAACACCACCGGCAAACCTTTACTGGTGGCAAGAGCGCTGGAAACACCTCTGGCCGTAACAGGTGGTAGCGTCCTCCGTTGACTTCTCGGAACGGGCTCAGGCACGGCAGGAAGTCCGCGATGCGAAGTCTTAGAACGCGTGCTCACCGGAGCAGTAGCTGGCATCGCTCGCTTCCAGCCGATGTGTCCCTGACCCGCCGGAGCCTCCACTTCTCTCTTCTTCGCCCCGTGCCTCGCTCTCCCTCGCCCTTTATATAGCCTTGGCTTTAGTCCACGTAAGCCTTGTCGTCTTCTCCTTCTTCTCTTCTCTACCAATCATCTCTCTTCACCTCGCCGAATGCTTCTCCACCAATCATCTCTCTCCACCTCCTCGAATGCTTCTTCTTCATCTTTATTCTTCGGTTAATCCACGTCGTCTTCTTCACACCTCCTTCCTTCGTAATTTTGTTTTGGACTCTTTATTATATGTGACACAGTCTTTACAGGTATTCGTATATAACTGAACAGCAGCCGTACCAATTCCTCGTAGAGATCGCCACCCTCTATTTTCTGAATACCCGCCTTTATCGTTCGCACCGCCCTTTTTGCTTTTAAATGTGGCAAATTCCTTGCTCGTGAACTTTGTGCCATTGTCAGATAGTTTTGTACGTGGCACACCAAAACGGGCAAACATGCTCCTCAATGCGCTTGTAGTGCTTTCTACGTTTGCATGATTCTTAGGTATCGCTTCGATCCATTTGGAGTACGCGTCCACTACAACAAGGATAATCTTCCTGCGAAGTCGAATGGATCCGAGACCACCGTTCTTCTGTCTTCGGCCAGACACTGAAGAATATAACGGCCGTCGACTAGACATTGCGTAAGGTTCAACATTACGTGTTGCGCGGTTTTCCACCAAGCAAGACAAACATAAAGCCCGATTTAACACCTTAATATGAGCGTAGACTAGAATTGTCTTTGGCCCACGACCTCGCATACTGGGAAATCGCGTCGTCATACCAAGTGACGACAGAGAGCGCTTCCTGCAAACTTCTTCACGAAATCCACCAAGGATCATAGGCTATGAAAGCCGTGGCACGCTCCCTATTTTGGTGGCCAGTACTTGATCGCGACATATTGCAGCGCTCGGCCAGTTGTGAACATTGCATAGAAAATTTACCTATGCCATCCGCTGCACCTCCCCTAAACTCGCCGAAGACTGAAGTACGATGGTCTCGGATCCATATCGACTTCGCAGGACCCATAACCGGGAAGATGTCCTTGTTTTAGTAGACGCGCACTCCAAATCGATTGTAGCGATTTGCTAATGAAGCATGCAAACGTAAAAAGCACAATAAAGGCTATGAGGAGCATAATTTCCCGTTTCGGTGTGCCACGTACAATAGTATTTGGCAACGGCACACAATTCACGAGTAAGGAATAAGCCAGTAGCTGCTTCTGTAGGGCCCTTCACCGAACAACGCACACAATATAATCCCTCAGCAACCGCCCTAGGGGGTTGCCAAAATTGCACTGTTCGTCTATGCGCCGTATCTCCAACAGGAGCTGCGTGAAAGATTCCCCTTCCATCTGGTACCGATTAAAAACTTGAAACTCCCAGTTATTTCATGTCGCCTCGGATCACAGTACTTGCTCAGCACCTCGACAACTTGCTCGAAGCTCAAAGCTTTTGGTGCTCGCGGTGCGACATTGCCGGCTAATACTTGCACAGCTTGTATGCTCAACGCTACCATGAGCAGTGTGGTCTTCTTGACCGATTTCGTTAGCTTCAAAGTAGGCCTCTGCCTTAATGAGATACGGCTTGCACTTATCTGTGTGATCGTTGAATTCAGGTAGCATATTATGTGTCATGCTTGTCGTGTGTGAGGCTGCCTTCTTGGATGCCGATTCCGGCTTTTCCACCGCCTGTGGGGTATCCTGGCTCGTCGCCACTGTTTCAAAGCCACTGCCTGCGGCCCGGACAGTTTCGAGGAACAGACAGCTTGAGCACTGAAGTCGTTTATTTGGGGCATGTGGTAGCTTTTATCCCTTGAAGAGGGAAGGGAAGTGGGAGCGTGAAAAAGGAATGGAAGTGTTCTGCGCACGCGCAGCACTCTAGCATGACGAAGAAACATCATAACTAAACAAACTTACGTTTAAAACTTATAGCAGATCATATGCGAAACACACTCTATAAAGGTAGAGTTTAAAAGGTGTTCCTCATTTAAAATGACCTTTATTGGTATATGTTTCAGCTAGTCTCGCGTTTCTCATGATTGAGGATATATTGTTCTTCTTTATTATGTTAAGTTATTGTCGAATGAGAGAAGGTCTGCACAAAAATAAAACTACAAGCAAAAAAAAACAGAGAAGCGAATGAGTAGGGGACAGGTCAAATACGTAAAAGATGCGACGAATAAAAATGGGAAGAGTAGCCAAGTCTACCGAATGCATTGTGGCGGCAAGCCAAAGTGGTGTAACCACTGTTACTAATCGTACTGATGATAGGACCAGTGTCGCTTTCGCGCAAATTACTTACTGGTGGTAACGCATGCGCTGCTGTCTAGATTCTGTTCACAATTATCTGTGAACCACAGTTGCTGGGGGACATGACCTTCTCACCGGTGCTTCGGTTAGGGGTAGTGCTGATGAAACGATAGGTGATATCCGTTCCCTTCGGCACCCCAGTGAAGCGCGCCTTTTAGATCAGGCTGAGCAGCTCCATACTGATGGGGTGGACATCGTTAATGATCCTCAGTGGAATGTACTTCCTGTCACTTGCGGTGCGCCTCCTACTCTCATTGCGAACTTATTTCGTCTATGTCCACGCTTTGAGCGGACATTGCGAAAGGGCGCGGTGGGAGAGAAACGCTCACGGACATGTTATGCGCTGTTCGCCGCGAATATGAAATTGTTATATCCCGTCCCCGTCTAGCCACTTAAGTTACCACTATTGCTGGTGCACTGGCACTGCCGCGCTCTTACGCTGAAGCCGGATGGGATTCTCTTGTTCCGCCTGGTACTGACAAATTCATGTCTACTGCCCCCTGCCAGCCTCTGAAGCGACTGGTTTTATAGGTTTTTTTTTTTAAACTCTATTTCCTTAACACCAACGGCAGCACGGGATGTAATCTGTGTCCTCACGCTGAGTATTGAACTGCGTCATAGCCGTTTTGGACAATACTAGCTAGAGATCGTACCTCGGTTGACAACTTAAAAACGGCGGTAGAGGGCAATCCTATAACACGGGCGGCGACGACTCTGCGTGTTGCGGGAAAAAATAGCCAAAAGGTTGCATTTGCAGAGTTGACAACTATGTTCAAGCAGCTGCGGTTGAAGGCCCTTATTCTCCTAACGCAGATCTCAATCTTAATCCACAGAGTTAATTATCAAATCCGAGTATCCGATCTTGAACGTGGGGCGCTTAATATCATGTTTTTAAGGTTTCCCCTTTGGACTTTAAAAGACATGTCTCTACCTGACCTCTTCATTGGCTTGATGGCAGCGATGTTTCTGACAATCTTTATGTTCCCATGTGCACATATTATGCCTCTTATTGTTACTATCATAGCGCTTGTCCCGTTTGAGATGACCCTACTAAAATGCTTTGTACTAAGTGTGGCGGTTCTCATTTGGATCACTGTTGCTCTGCAAGTTTTGAAGACGCGATGGTGCCATCGGCGTAACACAAGCGCTCGTGTCGCGAGTGGTCTCATCCTACTGAACATCTACATTTCCCTGTTATTCGGGCAAATGGCGAATGCATTCGTGTTCGCACTAATTACTGATTATAAAACCTCTAGCCGCAGCTCTTAAGTTCAAGCTGCGGTGTCCGTCCCTTTTATTTGTTTATAATTGGCTGCTTTGGCGGGGTGCCCTACCATCCTCAGCAGCGGCAATTTTTTGTTTTTTTATTCTTTCTTTATTTTGCCACTGCTGTTACCATTCTTCTGGCTTTGCTGTATGAGTGTTGCTACTTGTTTTATAAATTTTTTATACTCCGTAGTTGGCGCATGCCTTGGGTGGTCTTTTGCCTCTATATATGTTGCAACTTGCCCACTTAGGTTTACATTTAACCAGGCTCCTTAAAAGTTTTCTTCATGGATCGTATAAAAGTCCTACAAAATTATCTTACCCGCTTAAAGCTTACCACATCTGCATTCATTGTTGTTATGGTGGAGCACAGTGTCGTTCTGGCGGCTGTTTCACATTCCTGCAGCAAGCGTGGGTTATCCGTGTGTTCGCCACTGTTTAAGACCTCTGTGCGCTGTGGTTGCACATATAACAGGTTTTGACTACTTATTCCTTTACATTTCTCGTTATGTACCCCATATTATTTTGCTCACTTGTTTCACCCCAATCATTATTACTGTACTACCTGCGGTGCAAGCCTACGCGCAGTCTATGAATACATTCCAGGTAGCGCATCCTATGGCAAGACATGGCAATAAATAAGTCCAGAGTTCCCAAATGACTATCTCATACTGCATGATCCCAGAATTAGCACGTCCAATGACGGCCCTGTTTGTCCTTCGCTACTCATGTCCTGGCTTTGCTGTCATTATGCGCTGGCTATCCTTGGCCAGTTGTGCAAGAATTCTCCTCCCGCTTGCCATTCCTGGCTGTGCCAGTTTATAATAATAACTAGCACTAGCCATGTTAGCCAGAGTTCCACCACTGTTTGTCAGAATTGCCTATGGTAATCAAGGAAGCTGTCTTTATTGGCCACGCTTTGCCATCAATAATGTAGTGTTAAAAGTATACGTGCAAGTGGTGTTCAATCTTGTGCCATCTGCTGAAGCAACATGGCAACGTTCTTATTGCTACAACACAGCGACAGTGTGTTTATAATTTCTCGAACTCCTAAAAACTAACTCCAGATCTCTGTAAGATGTGTGAGATGTGTGCCTATAAGATATGTGTCATCTCAGTTCAGCAATAATCGGCAAGTATCGTTGCCAAAGTAGATGATTTACGTTGTTCTTTGAGGCCAAAACACGCGTTCCTGGATCACATTATAGCATTCGAGCAGTTTTGGAGTAGTAGCGCTATGCCAGTACTCTACTCCTGCTACTGCAATTCTATCGTAATGCCCGTGATACACGGACTTTTGAAGAGGAATATGAGTCAAATGGTATTCTACACTTCGAGTGGCATTTGAACCCAACAGAGTTCTGCTGTCCTTGACAACAATACGCTTGCAGTATAGCAGTGGCGCTGCTGCCGTCGAGTTTTGTTTTGGTTTTATTTGAAGTTGTACAACGGCGGGACCACGACATAGATGGTAGTCTGTGGACTGTGCATATTCCGCTACAGAGGAACCGGACTGTCGCATAAGGGCGACCACGAGACCATCCCGACCAAACGCCACAAATCGTTAGAATTTATTTGTTAATACTGGTCAAATAGAGGCGGTTGCATCGAACCACTAAAATTTATTTTAAGTGATCTCGTTTATATATAAATCACAAAGCGCGCTGGAGTGGCCCAGTGGTAATGCTTGGTGTAAACAAATTGTTTAGCGAAGCCACTGACCAATAAATAAATTCTTTTTTTAGGCAATCAATATATACTGAGCCATAATTAGACTCAACATTACATCATGCATCTCTTTGTTGGTTAACGTATTGTGAGATCATCGTGCAAAAGCTGAATGGGGAATTTGTCCCAGTGCACTGCAGGAGCCCTCTTGCGAATGGAGTGCGACAGTAAGTTAATATATGACTCATAAGTTCACTGGAGGAGAGCTCCTTTAAGTGCTTTATTGATGTCTTGCCCCCATCCATAACAGCAGCTTGCCGAGATGCGTTGTCGAGCCTGAATCATTGGCACACAGTAAATGATTTTCCCACAGCCTCTGCCACGATTCTATTGACCCTCCTTTCCCGTATTTCTCAGGATGGCTGGTATAGCGCAAGCTATCCTGCTTACGGTAGGAGCCTTATCTTTCTAACCCGATGCAATAAACGGGTCCTATTCGTGAATTATTTGGCATCTTCATTTATGTACATTTGACAGTAGAATGGTACATCCACAGTGCCAGTCGTTGGCCGGTTTGTTTTTATGTTACATGCGCAATTTTCTAAATCAGGATACCAATGTTTGAAAGCCGGATACCAATGTTTGTAATCTGGATATATCAGTGATCGAAAGCTGGGTACCAGTCTTCGAAAGCTTGAAAACCATTTCAAGGCATCGACATGCCCATGTCGTGGAACGTATGCCAGGCCTGCGCTGGCCGCTTAATCGGCCTAACGTAGGCCCCAAACAGGTCTGAAATTCCGGCAGATGTGTCAAAATGAGAGAGCTCTGCCTAAATGCCAGTGAAGGACCACCGCTTATGCCTGTGTTTGCCAATGATCGCCTGGCGTTCGTCCAATACTGTTGTACTTCATGCGATATGGACATGCCCACATCCCATCTGTGTTCCGCCCATTCACACACCAACTCCGACCACCTGGGAGACTGCCCTTTTGGCCACACGAGGTAGTCAAGGGCACAATTTGATTGACTGGGATAGGCTGAAAAGAAAGGCCAGAGGGCTGTTACACTTAGGAGCTATCCCGGTGAAGTTTTCATTATTATAAAAGTTTATCTTCCTTTCTCTATTTAATAATTATTGACCTAACAGAATTAATCGCGCACTGTCACGTGTCCGATGTTTTAGTTAAGGGTAGTTCTAAATCTAAACGTCCCACCTTTGGTCCTGGAACTGCAAATGCTCGCGGATTCAAACTGATGCAACTCATTATTACACATGCTACATTGTCCACAATGACTATGTTATTACACATGCTACATTGTCCACAATGACTAAGTTTTCCCACCTACTTTCCCACCTACATGGTATGCCTCTTCCTGGATTGATGTTAATTTGCTTCTTTTAAAAGGCATGCATGTGGTTTGTGGTGAATAGTCCTGAATGTTGAACCTTCGGTGAGTCATAGTGTCTTGATCGTTGATATATTGGGCTATCCGTTTGCTGGTCACGTCAAACTAACTGTGGCGGACAAAGAGCGACTACGTGTACAAAGAGAGGTACGTGTCCACAACCCCATGGTTTATTCAGTCTCAGAGAGCAGACATTCGCTCTCCTTCTGTCGTTGACTCTTTACTTGATCTATTTCACCGAATATTTAACCGCTAGCTTACATGTCATCAGCATGCACCGAAAAACGCTCCCTCTCTGAGCAGTATTTTTGGTGGACACCTGAATAAGCATTGGGACGGCGCCGCATTCGTGCTATGCTCCGGCGTTTTCAACAAACTTCATGTCCACTTCTCCGCGAAGTTTCTAAGCATCAGTAATGCACCAATATTCGAACATACCAATAGCACATTGCGCAACCCAAACTTTCGTCATTGCGCTGTATTTGGTCCTAGTCCACAAAGAAGAATATTTCGGTGCATCTTTCTATACTCCACCCATGAAAATTCGCCAGCCAGTAATTATGCCGTCGCTGAGCCTTCCGAGTGGTCTCTTCACGACTGACGTTCTTCAGTCATCGTCACAGCACCTCAACTCAAGTTGTTCGGCATGATACATCTTCTGATACACATTGGCCAGCTTCTTTGCGAGCCTTAGTAAATACTCATAAGAGATTTGTAGGCGATGGTGTTTACGAAATGGGAGGTAAATTTCAAGCTACGGCTAGGCAAATTACATTATATATATATTAAAAGCTAATTAAAGCTTTTTAAAGCTAATTCATTGGCACTACACATAAAAAAATAGAAACATTCCACTGTGCACCTTTTTTCCGTGACTGCTGGCTTGCTTATATATATATATATATATCTATCTGTATCTGAAGCAAGCCAGCAGTCACGAAACCAAGGTGCACAGGGGAATATTTCTATTTTTTATGTGTAGTGCCTATGAATTAGCTTTAAAAAAATTACTTATAAAGAAGCAGAAAAAACAACCGCCGAACCCACGACCTCCGAATATCACGTCCGGTGCTCCACCAACTGAGCTACTGCGACAGTTGTCCATTCTGCATGCTTTCGTGGGTACTTATGTTTCGCGGGTACGCGAACCTTGCGAGGTTTCACCAGCGCCACCCTCGTTCATAGCGGTAGACGTAGCACGTCCTGTAATACCGCGAGTGTGACGTAGAACGTCGTCTAACGGCGAGGGCGGAAACTGTGCAAGAACCCTCTTAGGCTACCTATGGCATGAAGACTGCCATAACCGAGACCCTCGTTAAGCTATTAGCCGACAAGGCATTTGAAATGAGGGGCTCGTTTGACAAACATATGAAGGAAGCCAAAAGTCACGAAACCAATGTGCACAGGGGAATGAATGTTTCTATTTTTTGATATGTAGTGCCAATGAATTCGTTTTAATGAAAATTATAAAGCAGCCGAAAAACAACCATGCCGCAGGTGGGATGCGAACTCACGACCTTCGAATATCGCTGACATTCGGATCACATTGGCAGCATGGTTGTTTTTTTTTCTGCTGCTTTGTAAGCAATTTTCTTTAAAACTAATTCTTTCTCACTACACATAAAACAATAGAAACATTCCCCTGTCCACCTTAGATTCGTGACTCTTGGCTTGCTTCATATGTTTGTCAAACGAGCCCCTCATTTCATTAGGCTTGTCTGCTAATAGCTTTACTAGGGTCTCGATTCTGGCAGTCGATGGCATAGGTAGCAAAAGAATGTTCTTACACAGTCTTCTCCCTCACCGGTAGGTGACGTTCTACGTCACACTCGCGGTATTACAGGACATGCTACGTACACCGCTATGGGCGAGAGTGGCGCTGATGAACACTCAAGGTTCGCGTACAGGCGAAACTTAAGTACCTATGAAAGCAGCAGATTGGACAGCCGTTGCCGTAGCTCAGTTGGTAGGGCACCGGACACGACCTTCGAATATCGCCCGGATTCGGATCTCACCGGTGGCATGGTTGTTTTCTCTGCTGCTTTATAACTAATTTTCTTTAAAACTAATTCTTTGGCACTGCACATAAAAAATAGAAACATTCCCCTGTGCGCCTAGGTTTTCTGAATGTTGGCATTCTTCAGAAGTTTTTCAAACGAGCCCCTCATTTTATTTGCCTTGTTTGCTAATAGCTTACCGAGGGTATCGGTTCTTGCAGTCTTGATGACATAAGTAGCAGAAGAGGGTTCTCGCACAGTTTCCGCCCTCGCCGTTAGATGACGTTCTACGTCCCACTCGCGGTATTACAGGACGTGCTACGTCCACAGCTATGGACGAGGGTGGCGCTGGTGAACACTCTCTAGGTTCGCTTACACACTATAAACATAAATACCCGCGAGAGCAGCAGGTGTTCCGCGGCTTGCTAGCGTAGCTACTTCTGCACAGATAAGCAGTTGTGAGGGAGAATCAGTGCGCTGCTATTTATTACAGAATAAACGTACGGCATTTCGTTGCACTGTCTCGAGCATAACTTTGTCATTTTGTGAGTACAGAAGCCAAACCACGTTCGCAAATTCCAAGGTTGGTCGGAGAAGTGTATTGTACTCCAACAGCTTGGTTTCGGAAGTAGAAAAACATAGGACCGGTTTGAGAAAGAGAAGTCAGGTCATTGCTTTTTTGGTGCTATTATGCACGTGAACCTTTGTTGCGATGTCTTGAAAGATAACAATGCCAATGCCTAGGTATTTGTTTTCTGTTAATTTTTCCAGAATGGCATTACCAATATTTTAAGGGTTGGTAAGCTTTCATTTCTTTTTTGTCGCTGACCTCACGACAGTTTTTTTCTTCTGTTATTGGCCATTTGCTAGCAATTACACCACTGCACGACGTTGCTAAGTGCCCCGTTTAACATTGCTTGATCTTCTGGTTTATTGATTTGCTGGTAGAGCGCACAATCATCTGCGAACATACGTATGTTTACATGCATGTGGATTGCTAAGTCGTTAATGGACAAAAGGTATAGAAAGGGAGCTATTACTGTTCCCTGTGGTACTCCGGAGATAACAGTGAGAGCACTTGAAGCGTAATCATCACAATTCACGGATGGTCGGTGTTCTGACAAGAACTTGTCTATCTGTTTGAGAACGGGTCCCTAACTGAGTATATGGCTTCGCTGAAAAAGCAATTTGACGTATGACACATGGCCGAAGGCTTTCGAATAAGCGATGAAAATTATGTCTGTTTGACTTAGGTCATTAATTTCCTGAGCCAAGGCGTGAAAGAGTTCTGCGAGTTGGGTGACAGTACGCGGACCTGCTTTAAAGTCATGCTGATTGGGATGGATAAAGTCTTTGGCCTAAGCATGCTATTGGAGAAATTTTATTATTACGTGCAATAGAATTTTAGAACAAGTACATATCAAAGAGAATGGTCTGTAATTAAATTAGTGATGTGTCCTCTGACTCCGATGGGAGTAATTATAGTGATTTCCCATTCAGCTGGGAGGAAACTATCTTGATTTATTTACACACACACACACACACACACACACACACACACACACACACACACACACACACACACACACACACACACACACACACACACACACACACACACACACACACACACACACACACACACACACACACACACACACACACACACACACACACGCACGCACGCACGCACGCACACACACACACACACACACACACACACACGCACGCACGCACGCACACACACACACACACACACGCGCGCACGCGCACGCGCACGCGCACACGCACACGCACACGCACGCACACACACACACACACACACACACACACACACACACACACACACACACACACACACACACACACACACACACACACACACATATATATATATATATATATATATATAATGAAAAAGATGACAATTACAAAGCAGATGACTTGTGAGAAAGAAGAAAATGGCCCTGCGCGTTTGCCATATTGAGCAGCGCACAAGTGTCTTTACACGACCTGGTTGCCCTCGGACTGTTCTCGCCGCTGCTCCCGTCCTCCAAGCTCTTTTAAATAAACCGCCGCCTTACGTTTAGTGGAGGTGCGGGATAGTACGGTTGCGCTATTCCAGGGCTGTTACCCGGCAGTTCCACTAAATGTAAAGCCGGGATTTTAGAAAAGAGCTGGGAGGACGGATTCGTAGAAACAATAGGCTTTCCCTCCCCAACTTTCAATTTGGCTTCTCTCCAAACAGCTTGAAGCAAGACGAACTTCTCGCACTTAAAGACTCTCTCATCCAGACTAAACGCCGTACAGCTGCTACGCGAGCTATACTGGCTCCGGATATTCATAAGGCTTTCGACACAATAAGCCATGACCATATCCTGACGACATTAGCTACCACGAGCTGCGGCATCCGCATATGGCAATATGTTCTGGCCTTCCTTGAGAGACGCATGCCAGAACTTCAGCTTGGAAATGTCTCCCAGCCTTTCTCCCTGGGTAAACAGGGAACCCCACAAAGGGCGTTCCTATCCCCTTTACTTTTTAACATTGTCCTAGCGCCACTCCAAAAGGCTCTTGCTGGTATTCTAGGGCTCTACACAGCCATATACGAAGATCGTATAACACCCTCGGCAACGGGAGCATTCCTTGGAACAGCCCTGAATATCCTGCAATCTGCCATAGGCAGCAGCACCACTCATGTAGAAAGCACAGACGTGCGTTGCCCTCCAAATATATCATAACTCTTGCAGCTGAAGCTCTTCCCCAGTAACCTCCCCCCCCCCCTAATCGAACTGCGCATGTACTGCAATCCAGTGCCCATGGTGTCTCAGGAGAAGATACTCTGACGTCTCATTAACATCACAATCGGTACAACCGCCACTCTTAAGCTCTTGCAAACAGAGACGAAACAGGTCGCTGTACTTATCAGGCAAGTAGCAGCACGCAACCATGGTCTGTCTGAACGCGAGACCGTGATTATGACAAATGCAATAATCAATAGTCTCATTACGTACCGCCTTATATATCACATACTCACTCAGCGCCAAACACAACAGGCAGACATCCTAATATGCACGGCTGTCACCTCCGCCCTCCGTCTTCCACTGACGGTCAGGACGAAACGCCTCGTGGCCACTCGTACCCACAATACCGTGATCGGATTAATAGAGGCTCAACGCACCAACCAATTAGTCCGCCTGAGTCGCACGGAAACAGGACAACGCCTACTGCGCCAGCTCCATCTCAATCAACATATTCCCACCCGAGCAAGTCCTACACCTTACATGATTTCTCTGCGCTCGCAAGATCATATATATATATATATATATATATATATATATATATATATATATATTTATATATATATATATATATATATATATATATATATATATGTATATATATATATATATATATATATATATATATATATATATATATATATATATATATATATATATATATATATATATATATATATATATATATATATGCACAGTGAAAAGGTCACAACTGGTTCGATTATCTAGGTTTATTCACCAACGGTTTCAGACGGTGGACCGTCCTTCATCAGGGTAAAGTCGAATGAATACACAGATGTGCGCATTTACGGTCCTAAATGCAGAGGGAGAGGAGGCACTTTCTCTCTCTTTCTCTATGTCGGCGTCCACTAAGGGGAAAGTAGAATGGATGCGAAACAAGTTAAAAAAAGCTAGTTAAAATACAGAGGTGACAGACATGCAGCAGAGCTTAGAGGGATGGATTTTCGCCGAGAAGACTAAAGCAAGAAAGGTTTCCTTCTGCGGAAGCGAGAAGCTCGAGCACAAGGGGAAAATAACGAAAACACAGAAAACAAGAAAAGAACAAAAAGGAAAACACCAGAATACACTGAAACAAAACACAAAGGCGCACATAGCATGACCCGCTCCCCAGCGGTGCAGATGTTAGGAACTCTTGTAATGTAATTTACTGTCAGCTGTCAAGGCCGCGTCATTACGCCTTGTTCAAGAGGCACCAGTGACCGTTACGAAGGCAGCGTGTCGCCTCAGCGGCGGAAAAGCGGTCGTCCAGACGCCGTGTCGAAACCCAATCCCTTAACTAGCCGCCGCAGAAAGCAACCACAGGCCGTGCGTCAGAGGGCGCCTGCGCCGCGCGTCCCACCGCTGACAATTCCGAGAAGGGAGCTTGGAGGACAAGGAGGAAAAAGGGAAACCGGCATGGAGTAAAGAAGGGGGGGGGGGGGGGGGGGGCGCATGGTGAGCAGGATAAAAGGAAAACAAATGGAAAATAACAGACGGGAGCTTCTTTCTCAATTGGAATGGTTTTTGAGGAAGGCAAAATTGCCCACGTTCTCATTAATGCCGTGGGTTAATGTCCGAAATTTATGTATGAAATACGATTCCCTTTGTTCTCTTTGGCGGCCGGTTTGAAAACACGACTGTAGGAGGATGACCCGGATGCTTTCAAATGAGTGCTGTGGCAGACATAGGTGCTTAGAGAAGGGTAGGTTTGGCAGTGTGTGAACGTGGGCCTTGTGGTTGTTGAATCGCAACCTGAACGGAGTTTCTGTCTGGCCGATGTACTGCATGCCGCACACGCTGCAGTGAAGCATGTAGACCACATTTGCACTGTCGCAATTTAGAGTTTCTTTGATTGTGAAAGTAAAGTCAGAGAAGGTACCTTTTGCAATTCCTGTTGTCAGCATGTGACAGCAAACCTTGCAGCGTGGTTTTCGGCAGGGTTGACACCCGGGGTTTGGGTTAGCATTGGGCGATGTTCTGGATTTAACTAAAATGTCCTTGAGGTTCTTGCTGCGCCGGTATACCGCTCTTGGTGGCTGCTTAAAAATGCGGGACAGGTGACTGCTTTGCTGGATAGTGTTAAAATGTTTTGAGAGGATTTTGTTCCCGCGTGGCATGTTTGATGAATGTGTGAGAACGAGGTTGGTTTGCCTCTCACCTTGCTGGAAGTTTTGGGGACTCAGTATTTTATTTCTGTCTAGACCGCGAGCTTTCCGAATAGCGTCTTCCACGATGGAAGCGGGATATTTTTTCAGTAAGAGATTTGTCTTCAGTTGTTCAGCATGGCGGTCAAAGTCATCGAGCTCAGAGCATATCCGTCGGTATCTATGAGCCTGAGAGTAAGGTATGCTCGTCTTGCAGTGGTGCGGGTGGCTGCTCTTAAAATGTAGATACTGCGGGCGGTCGGTGGGCTTTCTGTAGAGCGTTGTCTTAAGTACGTTTCCTTTCTTCTGTATTGTCACGTCCAAGAAGTTTATAGATGTTTTGGAGATGCTGTGGGTGAACGATATCGATGGGTGAAATTTGTTGTAGTTTCCTATAAATGTTAATAGGCTAGCTTCATCGTGAGGCCAGATGAGGAAGATATCGTCCAGAAAACGCTTGTACAGGAGTGGCTTCGAAGGTTGAGTGTCCAGAAATTGTATTTCGAGATCCGCCATGAATATATTGGCATAGGCAGGTGCCATCCTGGTCCCCATCGCCGTACCGTTCACCTGAAGAAAGTGCCTTCCCTCAAATTCAAAGTGGTTGTAATTGAGTACTAAACCCAGAATAGTTGCGAGAGTTTCCCCATCCAGGTGAACCGGAGGATCCGTCCGCAGGTATGCATCCACCGCCGCGCGTATGCCGTCTGAGTGCGGGATATTTGTATATAAAGACGTCACGTCCATTGTGACCAATAAGCTCTCATCGGGAATTTCAATGTTAGACACCACTCTGAGGAAGTGATTAGTGTCTTGAACGTAGGCGGGGATAGTTGGTATAATGTCCTTGAGTAAAAAGTCGAGAACGCCAGAAATTTTTTCGGTGAGTGTGCCATTACTTGAGACAATGGGACGACCGGGACGGTTTAGTTTGTGAATTTTCGGGAGGAGGTAGAACCGCCCGAGGACTGGTTTGACTGGATTCATTCGACTTTACCCTGATGAAGGACGGTCCACCGTCTGAAACCGTTGGTGAATAAACCTATAAACCTAGATAATCGAACCAGTTGTGACCTTTTCACTGTGCAAGTTTTCACTGGCCCGTTGAGCAACCCTAACTGCTTCCACTTCTACTACAATGGCTGCCAGCATCCACACAACTGAACGGCTATCTATCCACTTTCCAAAAAATCCTATTAAGACTGCAGTAATCAGTGACTAACTCTTTAAGCACGTATATGAATACTTCGATCCGGCGCAAGAGGGCACCCCCGGCTTCATCATCTACCACTCAGCGAAATTTTCGGACCTCCCCGCACTATTGGAGTACCTGCCCGCCACCATCGACAGAGTGATAGTTCACATCGGAGCTGCCGACATCGCTGCAGCGAACGCCTCTGCCGCCCTGTCCAGCATGAAGGCGGTCATCGGCAGAGTCAGCCGCGAGCGACCCTCGATCAGACTATGCATGAGCCTGCCACTCCCGCGCGCCCTGAACCGTCGACGCGGTGGAGCGAACAGAAGATTTGTCACGTGGTTCAACGGCCAGACGCAGAACTTTGTGGACCAGGTGCGTCGACTGTGCCACCGACGACAGTTTGGCAGTGGAGTGACGTACCTCAACCATGCATTGCATGAGCTGCCACCGTGGAGGGTTCTCGCGGCTGATGGATATCATTTGAGTTTTGAGGGCGTGGCCGTCGTGTGCGATCACCTCCGACGCGTACTCTGCGCCACAGCCCCCGCGACAAGATGGAGCTCCAGTCAGCGTCCGGTGGCTAGGACTCCAAGAGGCGGCTGGACAGGCAACAGGACAGAAACAACGTCTACTACTCGCCCCCTGGTGCAAGGGGTCGAGTCACCCCCCGTACCCCCCCGCCGCCGCTACATGACGAGACGGGCCTGCGCCGAGATGGCACGCCACGCCCCGACACAGCGCAGCGATTGACTCGCCACACGTATGACCCGCTCCCCAATAACTCACTCACCCTCATTTCTGAAACTGCGAAAATGTATCGAAAAACGGATCAGGTATGAAGCTCACGGAACAACACTAACACGATATTCAGAAGAGGGAAACGTACCCAAGGGCTTGAGGTTGCAACTAACCCCAGCGATGACCACCCTTAATGCTGACGAGGAGGCTGAGTGGAAAGGTATTCTACACGACAGTTCACTACGCCTTGTGGACCTAATTATACGGCACAGTCAACGAAAAACTATTGAATTGAAGCACATTGAAAAATGCACCCGTCTCGAACCGGATCTAACGGCGACAGAAATAACGGAGCTAAACGAATTCGAAGAACGAAAGACCAGAGAAACAGGCATGGAGAAGCTTAGGAAACTCCGGCGGGACGGTGTGGCACCAGCGCCCCGTTCGATAAGCCCGTCTCCTACTACAAATACGTTAGCCCCTGAGCAAAACTGTGCGCCTACTACTGGTCAGCCTTCCATTAGGGCTGACAACGTGGTGAACGTGTCGAGCCTGCCTCTCACTTCCTCGGAACGTGCGTTACTCGCTAAAGGCCTAACCTTCTCCCCCACGACCGGAAAATTCAATGAATTTCTATTATATCAGGATCTAGATAACTTCGCAAGGAACTTACGTCTGCGTGAGTATTTTGAAAACCGCGAAACGAACCGGGAAATCAACATACCAGGGACATCCGACAAGTCATGGACTCCAAACGAACACAGGGATAGACATTTGGATATGTACATCACTGCCGTTCAAAAGGATATCCTATCATCGTATTCAAAATCAAAACCAAGAGCGGTCAACAACAACCTCTCGTCCGAAGAACGCCAGGCCCTTAACTCTTTAAGTCGGCGGTCCGACATCTTCATCAAGCCTGCGGACAAAGGTGGCGCGATCGTCGTTATGGACAAGACCGAATACTTAAAGGAAGGTTTCCGACAATTGGAAAATAAACAATTTTACACCGAACTCACCAGCGACCCCACAGAAGACTTCGAAGTAAAAATTAACAGTGAGATAAAATCTCTCCTCCAAAAACAAAGGTATCCCAGGACATGTTTAAAGCAATGAAGCCGGTCAAACCAGTCCCTGGGCGGTTCTACCTCCTCCCGAAAATTCACAAACTAAACCGTCCTGGTCGTCCCATTGTCTCAAGTAATGGCACACTCACCGAAAAAATTTCTGGCGTTCTCGACTTTTTACTCAAGGACATTATACCAACTATCCCCGCCTACGTTCAAGACACTAATCACTTCCTCAGAGTGGTGTCTAACATTGAAATTCCCGATGAGAGCTTATAGGTCACAATGGACGTGACGTCTTTATATACAAATATCCCGCACTCAGACGGCATACGCGCGGCGGTGGATGCATACCTGCGGACGGATCCTCCGGTTCACCTGGATGGGGAAACTCTCGCAACTATTCTGGGTTTAGTACTCAATTACAACCACTTTGAATTTGAGGGAAGGCACTTTCTTCAGGTGAACGGTACGGCGATGGGGACCAGGATGGCACCTGCCTATGCCAATATATTCATGGCGGATCTCGAAACACAATTTCTGGACACTCAACCTTCGAAGCCACTCCT
>JARKHS020008468.1:0-25684 GCA_030143305.2 Amblyomma americanum
TGCCGCCAATATTTGCTGTGTTTGTTCGTTTTTCAAATCTGCCGCGACACCACCTTATCGCTTTGTTTGCGACGCAAGACGCGACTAGATTTATCTCGATTGATCGCAGCCAGGCAAAGCTGATTCTACGTTGTTCCGGAATGTTCTAGTAACTTTGCGCCCTTTATCTCGAATGTTCGCTATCAGCTTTCAATTGAGCACGGCCGACAGCGGCGGGCATTCTGTTCGACGACCGCAGAGCACGCTTCTCGCTTCGCCGCCGCCGAGTGATTCAGTCCATTTTGGGCGCAAGTCAGCCCAATAAACACTTCTTTTAGAAGACCCTTTCGTCCGTCTTCATCGCTGCTTCGACTGCCGTCACCACTACGTGACATCTGGTGGAAGTGCGGGGTATCTTCCATGTTCCGGACGCCCCCTTCAAGTCGTGAACCCAGCCCTAAGCGCTTCACACCCGAGGACGAACCAGCAGCTCAGCGAGCCAGCCGACGTCTCAAGGGAGAGGAGCCTGAGTTCGGGAAACTGCCGGACCGCACCAGACAGCGAAAAGACGCTGCTACCAGCACTGCAACCTCGCCAAAGATGTCGACACCGATCATACTGAAGCAGCCGCGGGTGCCGCCAACTTTCAATGGATCCCTAGGCGAAGACCCTGAAGAATGGTTGGACCAATTTGAGCGCGTGGCGTCATTCAACAAGTGGGATGATGCGGCAAAGATTGGACACGTTTTTTTCTCATTGGATGGCTCCGCACGCACGTGGTACGAAAACTACGAGTCGTCCCTTACGACATGGGAGCTATTCAAGAGAGAACTATTGAAGGTATTCACCACTGTCGTGAGGAAAGAAAGATCCGAACGACTCCTCGAGTCCAGGATCCAGCTTCCGAATGAGCCCGTCCGCAGTTACGTCGAGGAGATGAAGCGCCTATTTCGCCGCGCCGATCCCGGGATGACCGAGGAAAAGAAAGTTCAGTTTTTAATGCGCGGCGTAAAAGAACAACTCTTTGCAAGCCTCGTCCGCCAGCCGCCAAAAACAGTCGAGGAGGTTATGCAAGAAGCCTGCACGATTGAGAATACCCTCGACGTTCGAGCTCGGCAGTACAATCGCCCTTCCTCTGCCTGTGCAATCCGTTCGGACACGCCGGCCACCACCAGCGACAGCTTGCGGGAAGTTATCCGCGAAATCGTCCGAGAGGAGCTACGCCGTTTACTGCCATCTTCCCCACAGGCACAAGCAGCGACTCTGATGGATGTGGTACGGGAAGAAGTGCAACAGGCACTTGGCACCCCGACGGCCACAGAACCCCAGGCCATGACCTACGCCGCTGCAGTAAGTACTGCTCAGCCCCAGCGACAACCCCCACGTCCTCCCCGAGATGAGCCAATCGTTCCACAACGCCGCCTCCCAGCCCCCGCCCGCCCAACCTATGACCGACGCTCAAGCCCCAGGAAATGCGACGCCTGGAGGACTTCCGACAACCGGCTGTTGTGCTTCCATTGCGGTGAGGCCGGCCATATTCTTCGTCACTGCCCGTACCGACGTATCGGTCTTCGAGGATTTGCCGTTAACGCCCCACGACCACGCTTCGGACAACGTCCGCACGAAATCGACGAGTACTTGCGTCGAGAAGAGTACACGCCGAACCGCTTTTCGCGCTCACCATCGCCGTCAACCTCGCGCTTTGCGTCGCCACGCCGCAGCTACGCAGCCGCGGTACGAGGAAGGTCGCCCAGCCCCCGTAGCGGAAAATAAAGGCAGCAACCTCTGGAGGTGAGGTTGCTCACGAGCTAAACGCCGAAGATCCTCCACCGACCACGCCCCATGAAGACGCTGCACCCGCGACGCCGCATGAAGAACCGACACTCGCTGCACCGACGCCGCACACAATGAGAACCTCGACCACGACGCAAGCTACCTTGAAATCGACGCCGCCACCCAGAGGAGCTTCGACCACACGCCCAACCCGTGACTCGCATACGCGACGAAGCCGTGACCCGACGCCGAGAGCGACATGCAATGCAAGAGCCAGGACCTCCGACCTAGAAGTGACTATCGACGGCCGGAAAGTTACCGCTCTAGTCGACACAGGAGCCGATTACTCGGTGATGAATGGAACATTCGCTGCGCAGCTCAGAAAAGTCACAACGGCTTGGGACGGCCCACAAATTCGCACCGCTGGGGGCCACCTCTTTACGCCATCAGGACGATGCACAGCGCGAGTGACTGTCAAAGGACATACCTATCCTGCGACCTTTGTTGTGCTACCGCAATGCTCCCGCGAAGTGATCTTGGGCATGGATTTCCTTAATGAGCATCAGGCGATCATCGACCTGCGATCCAAGGTGATCACGCTTTCGACGCACGAAGCCATCGCTTCGATGAAAACTCGGGAAAATCACGTTGGCCTAAGTGTCCTGGAGGAAGAAGTGAGCGTCCCACTCCGTTCAAGCGTTATCGTGACCGTAGGCGCCACGAAAGCCATAAACACTGAAGCCATCATCGAGGGGAACATGCAGTTGCTACTAGACCGAGGAATCAGCATCGCAAGAGGCATCGCACATTTCCGCAATGGCCAGGCCGAAGTACTGCTGACTAGACAGTTTTAGCTCCGCGTACGCAAGTGCTTGCGTACGCAAAGAGCTACGGCGCTGCGTGCGTTACGCTGTCCGCTCCGAAGTATAGTTTTAGCTGACCGTGCCGTAGCGTCCCTCAGGCGCACGTGGCGCCATCTAGTGACAAGAAGTCAAACCACATCAACGCTCGGTTGAAGAAAATTTCATCCGTGTTTACTGATAACTACTGGGAGTGCATTGGGAGCCTTTTTTGTTCCAAGAAGAAAAACTATGCAAACCGAAGAAAATGCAAGATCTGGCTAAAAGTTAGAAAACTGCTTCGCCAGGTGTCGTTGCTACGAAGAAAACACACTAGAGACTTTTAGTATAGCGTACGCAGACATACGCAAAGGCATAGCGCACGCTATAAAATAGCGTGCTTCGTACTGCGCATGCGCCAAACGTTATTCCAAACCGAGGTTTAGCGTACGTGCGCGTTACGTACGCTATTTCTCGAATTTAGCGTGCGTGCTCTTGCGTACGCTAGGAAAAATAGCGTCGTCAAGATGGCGGCGTCCATGTCCCCCGCTTCGGAGAGAATTTGTCAATGTTATTGGGTTTTTAGGCATATTCATTGCTTTAAATGGCCCACGTGATACGCGCTTTGCCTCACCTCGCCAACAGCATAAAGAAAGAGGGATAAACTTGCCCAATTTTCGATTATGTGTAACGATTCCGCAGCTCTTAACCCTAACAAGACAGAACCGACTGTGGATTGCCTTGATTTGGATTCTTAAGGAAATGTTTGGAAACCATTTGGCCACGCAACCGGCTATCTGCGTGATGCGACTTGGATAACCCTGGCCATGCCTTGGCTAAATAGAAAAAACTTTGTCGCTACATATTTTCACAATTAAACACCAGATGGCGCCACTGCAACCTACGCTATCGTTGCGTTCAGGCTGGCACACGATAAACTAAAAGGGGTCGTGCGACCTCCTCTGTTACCTCCCGCTAAATGCTTACGTATAGCTTACGCAAGCGCTCATACGCTATACTAAAAGTCTCTACTGAATATAGTTAGGCCTAGGAGCTTGAAGATCGCCAAATTATCTGAAAAACAGGGGCTTGTTATTGCTTATACCGCTACGTGTGGGCAAGATTAGGCGAAATAAAAGCGAACCGCTACCATTTTAGCGAGCTACTGCGTCGGAGAATCCAGCGGCGACATGTATTTATTCCGAAGCGGGCGAGCAGGGCGCCGCCATCTTGTCAAAGTTAGCGTACGCAAGCCACGCAAGCGCCGCAACGCAAACTCCGCTGGCTAGCGTACGCAAGGCTACCGTACGCAAGACGCAAGGCTTCGCTTGCGTTCTGCGCATGCGCACCACCGTCCCCGCAAACTCCTCGCGTACGCTAACTCTTTGCGTACGCGCAGCGAAGAATACCGGCATATTAACAGAGGAACGACGATTGCTTTCTACGACGAAATATCTGACGTACGAGATTCCTTCGCCCTCTCCGACCCCTCCGCAGAAGATCCGCCTGACCAAGAGAACTCGCCCACTTTAGACATCAACCCAGCCCTGCACCGGAACAGACAAGACCAGATCCGCAATCTGCTTCAAATATACAGTGAGTGCTTTTCGACATCGCCGAAGGTGCGACAGACGCCAATTGCCAAGCATCGCATTATAACGGATCAACACGTCCGACCTCTCCGTCAAAGCCCCTACCGTGTGTCTCCGCGAGGACGACAAGCCATCCGGGACCAAGTCGAAGAAATGCTTCGCGACGACGTCATCCAGCCTTCAAACAGCCCATGGGCGGCACCGGTTGTTCTAGTGAGAAAGAAAGACGGCGCACTTCGATTCTGCGTGGATTACCGCCGCTTGAACAACATAACAAAGAAGGACATCTACCCCCTCCCCCGCATCGACGACACACTGGACCGCCTCTGCAACGCCAAATATTTCTCATCGATGGACCTCAAGAGCGGCTACTGGCAAATTGAGGTCGACGAAAGAGATCGCGAGAAGACAGCATTCATAACTCCGGTTGGGCTGTTTGAGTTCAAGGTGATGCCATTTGGTCTCTGTTCCAGACCAGCGACGTTTCAGCGAGTAATGGATATAGTGCTGGCAGGCCTGAAGTGGCAGATTTGTCTGGTATATTTAGATGACGTCGTTGTCTTCGCCTCGAACTTTGAAGAGCACCTCAAAAGACTTCGAACAGTACTAGACGCAATCAAGTCATCTGGCCTAACCTTGAAAGCAGAGAAATGCCACTTTGCCTACGAAGAGCTGCTGTTTCTAGGCCACATCGTTAGCAAGGAAGGAGTACGCCCAGACCCGCAGAAAACAGCTGCTATTGAACAGTTTCAACCGCCGGCCGATAAGAAAGCAGTGCGCAGATTTCTCGGACTATGCGCATATTACCGACGATTTGTGAAAAACTTTTCGCGCATCGCCGAGCCCCTGACCCAGCTGACGAAGGCAGACGTGCCGTTTAAATGGGAAGCGCCGCAAGCAGAAGCCTTCAAGGAACTTCAGCGTCGTTTACAGTCCCCACCGATCCTTGCGCATTTTGATGAAAACGCCGATACTGAAGTTCATACCGACGCAAGCAGCGTGGGACTAGGCGCCGTTCTCGTTCAAAAAAGTGACGGGCTGGAGAAGGTCATCGCATACGCTAGCCGTTCCCTTTCCAAGGCCGAGGCTGACTATTCGACCACTGAGAAGGAGTGCCTTCCCATAATCTGGGCTACGTCGAAATTCCGCCCCTACCTCTACGGACGGCCGTTCAAGGTGGTCAGCGACCACCACGCGCTCTGCTGGCTTGCCAATTTGAAGGATCCCTCTGGCCGACTCGCTCGATGGAGTCTGCGTCTCCAGGAGTTTGACGTCACCGTCGTTTACAAGTCCGGACGCAAGCACACTGACGCCGATTGCCTCTCACGAGCCCCTGTAGATGCACCGCCGCTGGACGACGATGAGGACGCCTTCCTGGGACCCATCAGCGCAAGCTCTTTTGCTCAGCAGCAACGCTCGGACCCCAACCTAAAAGGCCTCATCGAGTACCTGGAAGGCAAGGTTTCTTCACCCCCCGCTTCATTCAAGCGAGGACTGTCTTCTTTCTGTGTGCAGAATGAGGTCCTTGTGAAGAAGAACTTTACAGCGAACAAAACAGCCTACCTCCTTGTTGTACCTACTTGTCTCCGCGAAGAAGTTCTACAGGCTTCACACGACGAGCCGACATCTGGAAATCTCGGGTTTACTCGCACCCTCCGCCGCATTCAAGAAGAGTATCACTGGCCGCGACTGTCTGCCGATGTCGCACACTATGTGAAAACATGCCGAGATTGTCAGCGACGAAAGACTCCTCCCACACGACCGGCAGGATTTCTGAACCCCATTGAACCTCCCTCAAGACCCTTTCAGCAGATTTGCATGGACTTGCTTGGCCCTTTTCCAACGTCAACATCTGGAAATAAGTGGATCATCATAGCGACCGTCTACCTGACCCGCTACGCCGAGGCGAAAGCCCTACCGAACGGAACAGCAGCAGAAGTGGCCAAATTTTTCGTGGAGTGCATTCTTCTTCGACACGGCGCCCCCGATGTGCTCATCACGGACAGAGGAACAGCATTTACGGCGGAACTCACGCAAGCCATCCTGCGCTACAGCCAAACCAGCCACCGGAGGACAACTGCATACCATCCGAAGACCAACGGACTGACCGAGCGCCTGAACAAAACCATCGCCGATATGCTCGCTATGTATGTCGATGCCGAACATAAAACCTGGGATGTCATCCTGCCTTACGTCGTCTTCGCCTACAACACCGCAGTGCAGGAGACCACCCAGATGACGCCTTTTAGGCTCGTCCATGGCAGGGAGGCCACGACCACGCTAGACGCCATGCTGCCCAACGTTACAGAAGAAGAGAACGTCGACGTTGCCGCCTACCTTCAACGCGCAGAAGAAGCTCGAAGGCTTGCCCGATTACGGACCAAAGATCAGCAGCGGTCCGACGCCAGACGCTACAACCTACGAAGACGCAACGCGGAATACAAGCCAGGAGACCAAGTCTGGGTGTGGACGCCCATTCGCCGCCGTGGATTGAGTGAAAAGCTTTTGCGCCGCTATTTCGGCCCGTACAACGTTCTTCGTCGGCTGGGTGAACTGGATTATGAAGTCATCCCTGACGCAATGACTGCATCCCAGCGACGCCGCGTACGACCAGAAGTTGTCCATGTAGTCCGTCTGAAGCCGTATTATGCGCGCTAAAGGCCGCTGCATTTCCATGCTCTATTTTCGCAAGATCTGTTTTTTTCCCTTACTAGTCGCATTATTTGTTTTAATGCATCGGGTCAATGCTTCTTTGAGAGGGGAGTAATGCCGCCAATATTTGCAGTGTTTGTTCGTTTTTCAAATCTGCCGCGACACCATTTTATCGCTTTGTTTGCGACGCAAGACGCGACTAGATTTATCTCGATTGATCGCAGCCAGGCAAAGCTGATTCTACGTTGTTCCGGAATGTTCTAGTAACTTTGCGCCCTTTATCTCGAATGTTCGCTATCAGCTTTAAATTAAGCACAGCCGACAGCGGCGGGCATTCTGTTCGACGACCGCCGAGCACGCTTGTCGCTTCGCCGCCGCCGAGTGATTCAGTCCATTTTGGGTGCAAGTCAACAGTTCTTTTAGAAGACCCTTTCGTCCGTCTTCATCGCTGCTTCGACTGCCGTCGCCACTACGTGACAATATCTTTGCGGCATGCATATGGTACATCAAAATTTGCGGCGTGAAACTTATCTAAAGATGGGGAAATGTTTTTGCTAGGCTATATGTCCCATATATTCTGCGGCAATGTTGGAATATGCCACACTTCGCTTATTCTGTACACTGTGAATACCAATGGTTTGGTCAAGAACAGAAACTCCCTAAAAGAGAAGTGGACGGAAGTCGGACTAACGCACTTATTTCCACTGGTACGCACATGGAAGGCTTCCATAACATCAGGCGTGAGCTCGTCTCTGTGCTTGAATAGGATGATCGTTTAGTCCAAAAGCGGTTTGCACTGGTTTCCTTTTTCCTGTTGTTTTTGCTAAACGTGCGGCAATGTTTATGAAGATAATCATAGGAATCTCCCCCAAGTAATCTTCTGTGTCCTCCTAATCTTTCTTTGAGGAATCGTCCGGTTTGGACGAAGTATAGTAGAAAATAAGATGAGGGCAGTTTGTACACAAGCCCCTTCTCAGAGCTATCGTACGGGGTTTTGTGTTTGGTGCTGTATTCATTTTTACTTTCTGGTGGCGTCCTTTCGCCTTCTTCTATCCGGCTGTGCACTTGTGAAAAGACTGCTCCCATCTTTCGAGGAGCGGAAAACACAGTTGGAATGCTCCAACGCCCTGCTACATCTTTAAGTCCGTGTGCCTATTTGTGCACTTATGGTATGACAGCAACACTACGCCACACTGTTTCACAGGGACTGAGTCGCGACCCATCCTTGATCCACCTTATCAAACCTTCCACAAGCTTCCGCGATTACATGCTGAGGGTACCCACTCGCTTTCAGCCTCTTCAACTGGGACGTAACGCTTTCATTGATTGCTTGTGGGCGAGGCTTGGTGATGGCCGCCTTCAGAAGAAATGACTATCCCGTTCTCTATGACTTTGGAATGACCGGATGAATAATCAAGAAATGGTTTTTTGTCCGATGGTGGTATGCCTGACTGCCTAAAAATGACTGGGGTGAGACTTATGCCTGAAAGTGGAAAACAGAATCTATCAACTGAACAGCAGTGCGTTTCTTACGGGACAAAAGCTCGATTTTGTCGGTCTACGCATCTCGTTTTTCCGTTTTAATTTTTGTGTATACTAAATTTGCCCTAAAGAGACCTACAGTGATCACTGTCCATGAAGCTGGCCATTTGAGAACTCCGTTGTGACCGATACACTACGAACGAGGGGATCCGAAGCAGTGCACACGGAAGGTTTGCGTTATTTCGGAGGTCCATCCTGGTCTGACCGGTGGAGCATCCCCCGCAAAGCCTGAGCATCTAAAGACCTGAGAGGACTGGCACATTCTGCTCCACTCGGAGCACCCGGCCAGGCAGACCATCGCCACCCACCAGGCCGCCAGTGTTGTCGACATTTGAAACAAGCATATGAGGACAGTGTGGTTGTGCGGGAACCAAGGGGCCTGCATACTCCGAACTCCTTTATTAAAATACAGCATTTCTGCCTGCCTGCCCGGCTGCCTGCCTGTTTGGCTGCCTGCCTGGCTGCCTGCCTGCCTTCATGCCAGCCTTCCTGCCAGCCTGCATGGCTGCTTGGGTGCCTGCCTCCTTGGCTGCCTGGCTGCCTGGCTGGCTGCTTGGCTGCCTGCGTGCCTGCCTGCCTCCCAGGCTCCCTGGCTTCCGCATGCCTGCCTGCCTGGCTGAATGCCTGGCCACCTGGCTGGCTGCCGCCCTAAGTTCACGGCGATCTGTCATTGCATGCCGGTGTTAGCACTTCGAGATAAAGTCTGCCAATTAGAACACATGGTGAAGAATGCAGGCATTATTCAAGCCGTACAATTCCAGCAAAAAGTGCCGCTCTCTTGTGTATCTATTGCCGCTGCCGATTTTCGTTATTCCATTTCATCCATCTGCAATAGTTTGGCAGCTGAAAGTAGAATTCTGAAATTGCTATTCTCCGCTCCCTCAGGTTCTGAAACAGCCGCGAGTCACTGTTTATTGCGTCAATATTTGTTGCAGTCCTATCGGCATTCAATGCATTTACAGCCAATCGCCTTTCATGTGTGTTGCCATGTGCATCCATTTTATTGCTAAGTTCTCAATCCCACTTCCGTTATCGACAGCAGTTTGAGTAACATTGCGCAGCGCGCAGCTATTTATGAATAATTTCCTGTCGTACTGTAACTAAGAATAATGGACACTTTGGCTGGTTGAAGTGAGAAAGCGTTCAGACTACAAACAGCAATACTTCGGATGGCATTTACAAAGAGAAATTGTTATTTAATGCCTCGGTCTCGTCTGGGCGCCTTTCTGTTTTGTCAACGTGGTGCACGCAATCCGCGCTATCCTCAAATGTTTGTGCAGTTATTGGCGGAGAAAAGTAAAAAGAAGTGCAAGAGTTGAAAACCATGCAAATATCGTCAGTGTCAAAGGTTATGCTTTGTTTATAGCCACTAGGTAAACTTTATTAGCGTTTTGATCGTGACGGGAACAAATTCTTCAGACCAAGTTTTTAAGAAGAAAAACAGTTCCTATTGTGTTAATGCGAACGCATTTTCTGTTTATTATTGATAGATGAAAGAAGTTTTTACGTGTAATTCCACTTAGTGCTCGCAACACATGAGGCGGCGAAATATCAGAGGTTACAGTAATTGTCGCAGCGCTTGATGGCACAGCTGCGTTCTGGTTGCACTGCCTTAGAAATTTTGAATGATTACTTTTTATGCTCGAAGCTGCAGATACTTCGAAATATATGGGCGATTACTTCAAGCAAGAAATACTCTCCTGCCCCTCAAAATGCCAGCTCTGAAAACTTTTATGAAGCTGCCATGGCGGGACTAATAAAAAAAGTCTCACAGCCTCTTCGCAGGCTGCACAACTATTTTCAGCCGAGGCGCCCAACATCTGTACTGATGGTTCTGTTAGAGCGGTGCACATTCACTTTACCTACCTAAACATTATTTTCATCAGCATTATCAATATAGTGTGAGTCCTGTGTTAGATATATTGCGTTCGTCGCCTTTGTATCGCTGTATCGCCTGTGTTATCGCCAGTATAGCTGTATCACCTGTGTTAGTTATACTGCCTTATATAGTAAGCGCACATGGAACTGAAAGCCGCCTCTTCGCTCCAGAGCGTGCTTGTGTGGGTTAATCACACTGTTGCTAGTCCTATAAGGTGGTAAATATGGTTAACCCCTGTTTTAATGCACTTGTATCCGTTCGATTGTTTTGAGCGCCACTGTAGAACGACCGAGCACCACCATCCACCTGTTTCAGAGGTTCTGAAGAAGAGAAAGCCAGTTTACATTGACCATGCTTGCTAAACAGGCACATTAGTCTTAAAATGACCAGGGCAGTTATTTGACTCACAAGACTTGCTTTTAAGGCTTTCTCGTATCCCGTTCAATATATATGAGATATTTTCAATTCTTGGGTTTCTGGAGGTTACAGCGCACGCCGCAATGAGAAGCCCATAGAAACCAGAAATATCTGAGCCTTTATGTATTTACAAATATTGCACTGCATGGCGTTTACAGAAGTGAACGTTCTTGTCTGCACTAAGGAGATCACAAACTTGGGCTAGTTGACTGTTATGCATACTGGAGAAGTTTGCGCGGAAAAACAAGGACGAGCGTGGACAAACTCGGGCGCTATTCACAACTGGAGGATTTTCCAGTAATATGCTCCAATAATAGAAAAACCAACATGAACACAATAATGACGTCATAAACATTACATGTTTTCAATAGCAATTTCAATTTATTTTTCCATGTAGACATGGTGAGGGTCGAGATAAAGAAAGCCACTTATTGTGACTTGACATGCCCCTCGGCCCTTAAAATGCAGGGCAGCAGGCAACATGCAAATTACATACACAAGTAACATCGCAAAATGCAAACATTGGCTCCCACGAACGGTTGGCGCATCATTAGAAAATACAATAAGGAATGAAGTGCATGCAAAAATGTTAACAAAAAATCAACAAAAATAATATATACTTCAAAGATAAACTGCTCTTCGGTTATTGAATCAGTTCAACACTTTATGGAACGAAAGAGATAAAGAAGGAATGAAAGCCTGGTGAATTCTAAAATGTAGCACATAAGTCATGTATATCTTTGCGGCATGCATATGGTACATCAAAGTTTGCGGCGTGAAACTTATCTAAAGATGGGGAAATTTTTTTGCTAGGCTATATGTACCATATATTCTGCGGCAATGTTGGAATATGCCACACTTCGCTTATTCTGTACACTGTGAATACCAATGATTTGGTCAAGAACAGAAACTCCCTTGACTCCTTTGAGGAATCGTCCGGTTTGGCCGAAGTATAGTTGAAAATAAGATGAGGGCAGTTTGTACACAAGCCCCTTCTCAGAGCTATCGTACGGGGCTTTGTGTTTGGTGCTGTATTCATTTTTACTTTCTGGTGGCGTCCTTTCGCCTTCTTCTATCCGGCTGTGCACCTGTGAAAAGACTGCTCCCAACTTTCGAGGAGCGGAAAACACAGTTGGAAAGCTCCAACGCCCTGCTACACCTTTAAGTCCGTGTGCCTATTTGTGCACTTATGGTATGACAGCAACACTACGACCAGGGACTGAGTCGTGACCCATCCTTGATCTACCTTACCAACCTTCCACAAGCTTCCACGATTACATGCTGAGGGCACCCCCGATCTTTCAGCCACTTCAACTGGGACGTAACGCTTTCATTGACTGCATGTGGGCAAGACTTGGTGATGGCCGCTTTCAGAAGAAATGGCTATCCTGTTCTCTATGACTTTGGATTGGCCGGATGAATAATCAAGCAATTTTTTCGGCCCCATGATGGTATGATTCCTGCCTGATGACTGTATTGAGTCTTATGCCTGAAAGTAAAAAATTGAATCTATCAAGTGAATTGCAGTGCGTTTCCTATGGGACAAAAGCTCGACATTGTTTGTCTGCGCTTCTTCTCGTTTTTCTAATCAATTTTTGTCTATACTAAATTTGCCTTAATGAGGCTTACAATGACCACTTTCTATGAAGCAGGTCATTTGAGAACTCCGTTGTGGCCGACATGCTACGCGCGAGGAGATCCGAAGCAGATCCCTTTCAAGCGCAAGGTTGGCGTTATTGCAGAGGTCCATCCTGGTCTGCCCGGTGGACATTCCCCCGCAAGGCCTGCGCATGTAAAGACCTTGGAGGGCTGGCGCGCCCCGCTTCGCTCGCAGGACCCGGCCAAGCAGACCACCGCCACCCACCGGGCCGCCAGTGTTGTGGACACTTGAAACAATCATTTGAGGGCAGCGGGGTTGTGCGGGAACCCAGGGCCTGCATGCTCCGAATTCTTTTGTTAAAGTATAGATTTTCTGCCTGCCTGCTTGCCTCCTGCCAGCCTGCCTGGCTGCCTGCCTCTTTGCCTGCCTGTCTGCCTACCTGCCTGGCTGGCTGCTTAGCTGCCTGCATGGCTGCTTGTCTCCTTGTAAAGTTACACGACAAAGGACGTTATGCTCTATGGACAGAAAGTACAGGGTCATGCACTGTTACCTGAAACACGGGAGTACTTGTTCAGCCACAATTGTGGGAGACCTTGTAGATGTTTTCACACAGGGTAGTGCTAGTTATTAAGATGAAAATTGAAGATTGGTTTTCGGGAAAGGAAATGGCGCAAAATCGGTCTCACATATCGGTGGACACCTGAATCGTGCTGTAATTCGAGGAATAAAGGAGGGAATGAAAGAAGAAAGGAAGAAAGGTTGTCGTAGTGGAGGAATCAGGAATAATTTCGAGCACCTAGGGAGCTTTAACGTGCACTGACATCGCACAACACACGAGCGCCTTAGCGTTTCGGCTCCATCGAAACGCGGCTGCCGTGGTCGGGTTCCGACCCGGGTACTTCGGATCAGTAGCCGAGCGCCCTAACCACTGAGCCACCGTGGCGGGGAAGACACCTTGAATCCAATAATTTGTCCTTATCTGACCAACATGGCTTCAGAAAAATCCTTTCCTGTGAGTGAGAGTTATTCTAAGTGCCTACTCACTATCATTCACCTGCGACTTATAATTTACGTATTTAATCTATTAATGCCTCGAAGGCCCACTAGGGGCATTACATGACGGGTGGGCTATTTAATAAGGTCAGTGATGAATGGTTTGACGGATTCCAGGGCAGGACTGATAAAAGCATCAGCGGGCAGGTTGTTCCAGTCTCTAGCGGTCTGGGCGAAGAATGATTTCAGATGCGCAGAAGTGGATGCTCGAGGTGTATGAAGAGCTTTCGGAGCACTCACGGGAAGGGATATGCGGTGTGCAGGGGCGATAACGAAATTACTCAAAGCGGAAGAATAAAACATGTGGAAAAGGTATAGTCCAGTTATTTTATGACGGGAATCAAGGCTGCGCAGATTTGCTTTTGTTTTCAAAGTTGTTACGCTCGTACGATATGAATAATCGAAATATACGAATCTTACCACGCTGCTCTGGATGAACTCAAGGGTTTTGGTTAGGTTAGTCTGTTTGGGGTCGCAGATTGAGGATGAGTATTCATGTTTAGGGCGGCCAAGAGTTAAATAGGCGGACGGTTTTAAGGAAGCATGTGCTAGACGCAAGTTACGTTTCAGACAACCAAGAACACGGTTACCTTCATTGGTAATGTTGATTGTGTGGGTGGTCGATGAAAAATCCTGTGTTAGGTTGATTCCAAAATATTCATATGAAGATGCGTGCGATATCGTGGAAGCACGAAGGTTGTAATTAGGAGCAGGATACGATTGACGACGATGTAATAATATTAGAGTTGTTTTGTTGACGTTTAAGGACATTAGCCAGTTTGCGCACCACTCTTGCACAAGTGTTATGTCGCATTGCAGATGGCAAGTGTCTCTGTTATTATTACTGGTTGTGTGAACGACGCAGTCATCGGCGAACAAACGAACGGTGGTGAGACAGATTACTTGGGAGGATCTAAATCTAAATAAAGAATAATATAGGCCCTGCAACCGTGCCTTTTGGCACGCCTGATGTAACAGGGGAGATACAACATGAACGATTATCAGCCCATATAAAGAGTTGGCGGTTAGCCAGAAAATTCCGGAGCCAGTCATATACTAGTGGGGCTAGGTTTAGGCCTGGAAGTTTAAATAAGACGCGTTGATGGGAAACATTGTCGAAAGCTTTTTCAAGGTATAAGAAAAAGCGTCCACGGGTGTGTTAGTGTCCATACTAGAACTGATGTCGTGAGCAAAGAGAGCCAGTTGGCTAGAGCATGATAGGTTTTTCAGGAATCCTTGTTGAGAAGTGTGAAAAAAGTGGACAGCCAGTTAGAAGGTGATGATTTGTGAGTAAATTACGTGCTCGATTAATTTAGAGGGAACGCTAGTGAGGGAGATCGGACGGTAGTTCTTAGTAGACGATGGAGGGACTTTCTTGGGCACTGGGATGATTTTCCTCAATTTCCAGTCGTGAGGTACAATACCGGACTCGAGTGATTGTTGGAATATATGAGAAAGAAGATTGGCTAAAATGTTTAGTTTTCTAGAGAACTTTTGCGTTAATTTCATCCCTACCAGCTGATGAAGTTATTTTTAAGGAATCAATTAACGCGATTATTTCGTTAGGGTCAATATATATGTCTGACTTAGAGCATAATCAAAAAGTGTAGTCAGGCATGTCGCGTACAGGCTCGTGGGTGAATTTGGATGGAATTGTATAATTTAACGCTTCGGCAGCGTCACAGTGTGGGATAGGTGAACCGTGTTCGTCGCGCTGCGATATTCGCGGGGTTGCTTTTGGGTTGATGCGCTGCCAAAATTGTCTCTGGTTTATGTGGTGCATATCAGGTAATGTGGATGAGAAGGGGTTTTTTTTGGCTTGTGTTGTATGAGAAAGCAAGTTCTTTTCGGCAGCCTGATGCTTTTCCCATGCGTGCACGTCATCAGACTTCTTTGCACATCGGAAGAGCCTTTTCTTTTTGCTAAGCAGCCTTTTTAATGTCTTGTTGAAACATGGCAATGTTAACCGCTGATTTAGCTTTTATTTGGGATGTAAGTGCGGATGAGCTCGCGCAATTTATCAGTGAACAGAGACCAGTTAGTTTAAAAAGAGCGATTTGAACAGTTTGTAAGAAAAGAGCAACATATTTCCGTGAGGTTGCTATTAATGGTATCATAGTCACTTTTGTCGTAGAGCGTTAATGTTTCGTTAGTTTTTCAAGGGATAAGAAGGGACAGCGATAGGTGCCGTAGATTACCGAGTGATCAATCAAGCCTGATAGGTGCGTAAGCGTTGAAATGCTGTCAGGGTGTAGCGAGCACGGGACCGAAAACGGTGAAAGAATTATTATCCTGCCTTGTCGGGTGGGCGACGAGCTGAGAAAGACCAAACGTGAGGCACGAGTTCAAAAAATCGGTCTCGATACTATGCTTGTGTAATATTGTTGCATGGTCATTCCACGATATGAGAGGAAAATTAGTCACCGAATATAAGCAAAGATGTACGCGGATATGAGGTGGTTATGGACTGGAGCGCATCAGGAAAGTGCATGGAAAACGAAGCATAAGCGACAAGAGGCCTGTTACGGGAGCAGATGATAGCGGGCGGGTTAAATGATTTGGAGCCAACAAACGTGATTTTCAACTATGAGGAGACGTTTATGGCTTTGCAGAGCAAGCTTTGATGGGTGGCAAATAGTTCGCCACTGCCGCCCCTGTTCTCACGATCGTGGCGGAATATATAATTAGGGAAAGCGGCGAATATTCAGGGCTAGAAACGGAAGGATACAGCTACGTTTCCGTTAGTACCCTTATTTTACTTTCGGTGGTGACAATAAGGTTGCGCAATGAGCGTGATTTTGATAAAATGCTTCTACTTTTTGTGTAAATGAAAGGTACCTACGTAGCACGAGATTCGTAGCACGATGCGCCCTCTAGATACGGCTGAAGTGGAGCAAAGCAGGGATCGACAGTCTGGTAATAGTGGTCAAAAACGAACAAGTTATCTGCAATAAGTTCGTTATATCTTAATTTGTAAGTTTTCTTTTCGCATTTGCTGAATTAAAGCAGGCGTAAGCGACTAGTCGGGTTCTAGATGAGTAATCTTTAGACATTGCATTTGAAGAACTTTTGAGGTTCTTGGCACATTGCACGAGATATTCCTTAGTTTTAAAGTGAACAAACAGTACGATTATGGGTCGATTTTTGTTATTTTAGTAGCGTCAGATCCTGTGCGCACGTTTGAAGTTGGTAGGTTTGATGATGATATCAAGATTTTCTTTGCAGAGTCTAATTATGCGTTATTCAGACTCATGCCATGTTTCCTGTGCTGCATCTTTCAGGTTGAAGAAAAGAAGATTTTAGCGACGGGCCCTGTCCTCCGCATCATCCACCCTGGTCGTCATGATAGTGATTTGTTTAGCGTTGTCTTCAGCAAGGGTCTTCGTGCATGCTACTCCAGCGTTTAAGGCGACTAAAGAGGAGCAATCATCTTCAATTTTAGCGAGCCTTTTGTTTACCTGTTCGATAGCCTTGTCGGTTTGTACCAGTTTTCTGTGAATAGTTTTTATTTCATTGAGGAGCGTATTTTTCCCTGATGTAATTTCGTCTAAGGTGTTCAGTACATCAGAAGACCCTTGCGTGACATGGAACGGGTGTTGGGTCCGGGGTTAACTTCGACATCGCCGGATATGGTAGAGAGACTACAAAGAATGTGAGCGCAGTCGTAAGAAACAGAAGGACAGTAATGTGGGTTCGGCATTGCTAATAAACCAAGATAGTGAGTACCCGGGGCAAACAATGAATGTTGCTTATCTGCCTGTAGAAGGAGCAGATGATGGGAATGAGCGCGTGCCAATGCGCGCGCGTTGCCAAACCCACTGTAAGAAGGCGCGAGGCAGTTCGTCGTTCTATTGTAGTGTGTTGAACTTGCTGTCGATTTGGCTGATGGAAGCCGCGAGAATTGCGGTCCTAAGCAGCACGGTGGTTTGGTTGGGGCATTGTGGGGAAGAAATCTTTAAAGCCCCTTGATATTGAAAGTAGCGCACTCTCCTCCACTCCCGCGTTTTCCTCCTCGGTCATCCTCGCCCGCCGGCTGTGAACGCTGCGCACGGCCCGCTTCGCAGGCCGTCGCGCTCTGGCCGGCCCGATGTGTTCGCAGGGGCACGTGAGCGCGCCGAAGTTCGCGCTTTTCTTTCACTCTCCATTATTAAATACAACCATAAGAAAGTATAGCGACATGCGTGACTCTGCCAAGCAATGAAAGCACTAAACGTGAGCGCTGGCGGCATGAACAATCAAACCGCACTCCATGCTCCTCAATATGGCAGTTTTTGATAGCCATAGTTTTACCCTGAACGTTTTTTATTCAATATTTTTGAGCTCACTGACGCTACGCTAAGTGTATGTTTGACCAAGCCGTACATTTTCGCGGAAATACTGTTCATGACGCTGTTCTTGTGTATTCGAGCGAGGTAAAGATTGCGGTAATTTAGGTAACGATGTCGTTCCACGAGTGAGTGAGTGGCTGCGAAAATGCTGGGAAATTTTCATTAATGAGCCTTATATACTTTTTTAGAAGGATTTCATACCGCAAATTTTAAGCTTGGCTCGTCGGAGTGATGCACACGCCGCGGCTTTATAGCCGTCATTACAAATTTCATGGGTTTATGAAAGAGAAGAATTTTATTTTCTAGTTTTTTCGTTCACTTTAGTAACTACTGCAGAAGCGAGCCTGGCCAAGGGCTTGGTTAAAACTTTGGGGGTAATTGCTGATGCCGACAGAAGAGTTTTTTAAGTGGGGAATGATATGATATTCTCTTCATGACACATTTACGCTAATCCCTCGAATGCATTGAAGGAATGCTTCAGATGCCGCGCTGAATCAATATCCGGCACTGTAAACCGCGATCAGAAACGATGTATTCATTCCGTGACTAAGTGAGTCTCACGTAGACGGTTTGTACGTTTATGAACTACGAAGCTAAAGAATCTGATGTTATTTTGAAAACACCATTCAATTCGGTTATCATAACAATTTCGAATGCGACAATTCAAAGCTCCCTCTAAAAAGTACATTTTCTGTGACTCCCTCCTCAGGTGGCATCAGATCTCGAAATCGAGGTAGATTTGCGCGCAGTCGCGACGGTGGAACGAGCGCCTTAATCTCTCTAAAGATTCACACCCCCTATAATGCCTCAGACAGACGATGGTATAACACCGGTAAAGCTACGCGGGAGCTCTGGGGCACACGGCACTGAGACTGCCGTACACGCTATGAAAATCAACATGTTTTCTATTTTGCACAAGGTCAGGAGCACGCGTATTTACAAGTAAAAAAAAAGAGCGTCGACGATGCAAACGTTTTTCGCGGAAAACCACACTGAGATTCAGAAATAATGTGACTAAAATAGGCGTTATCCTCACGCCAACAGATGCGAATAGAACGAACAGAGCAATGCCATCAAATAAAAAAATAAGCATGTGAAAAGATGCACAATCATCAGCGAATTATGCAAGATTTTAAGCTTCGTGATGATGTCGCAAGACGTTTTAAGTATGCACACTAGTTTAGGTAACACGAAAGTCACAGTACTTCGCCAAGGACGGCATGCTTTGTCAGAACAAATCTCTGAAGGGGATGTTCTGGATCCACTTTTGTCTTCGGCAGATGTCATTTTTTTCCTCGAGCAATCGTGAAGAGCACGACGCCAATTTCTTTCCGGCTTGTGCTCTGAAATGCACCCCAATCGGACATAACGCGGCACAAAATGTAGAGCTCGAAATGTCAGCGCGTAATTCAACGGAGCTGGACCCGAACCAGCGGCAGACGGCCTGCACACGGCGTCGAAGAAAGAAAACACAAGGAAACGATCCTTTGCCTCTCGTAGCCTGGGCGAAGGTCGCGCGGGCCAATAATCGTTCAGAAGAGCACCGAGCAGAGAATCGGGCGAGAAGGATGTGCGAGAGTTCGCGGCGCGACGGCAAAGTTCACAGAAATGCGCTAGTTCAATATCCAGGGGCTTTAGAAGTCTTGAGGGTGGTGGTCGGTCTACTGCTAGTCGGTCCTGGTTCGGTACAAGGGCAGTTGGTAGGCGTAGAAGTGCACTTATCGGCTGACAGCGGTCTCAGCATGCAGGAAGCAGCACCAGAGGAACGGGGGTGGCTTTTCCGAATGAAACTTGGGCATGATAGCCTGCAGAAGGAGCAGAGGATGGCAATGAGCGCGTGCCATAGCGTGCGCGTGGCCTTGGCCAGAAACTAATTGCGCCTTTATTATTTTCACAAAAGCCTTTGATTCAGTAACTTATTGTCGCCTAATATCTAAGCCTTCTACTCCCAAATTTGATTCTTTAACTGTGTCATGGCTCCTTATTTTCTTTCGAACCGGCTTCAGCTCACAGTTGTTAATAACCGCTCATCTCAATTTTTTTATGTTACGCCAGGTGTGCCGAAAGAAAGCATCCTTGGTTCCTTACTCTTTGCAATTTAGAATAATGATTTGCCGAATAACATTTCATCCTGCGCGCGAATATTTGCTGATGGCTGTATCATTTACAGGTCAATGAAGAGCACTAACGACCACAGATATCTGCAAAATCACATGGAGATTACTAATGAAAGATGTAAAACATGGCTAATGGCCCTAAACGCTTCCAAGAATAAAATAACGTCCTTTAGTCAAAAATCAACAAAAACAGGTTCTTCCGTTACCACTTTAATAACAACTTATTGGCCCGGGCCACGCAGTATCAGTGGTTAGGCGTTTACCTAAAACCAAATCTCTCGCGGTCTGATCGCACAACCATTCCTCCAAATTCTTCGCGGTCGTTAGTTTCCTGTGCCGCATTTTACAAAATTCTACAGCCAGCATACGTAAACAAGGGTATTTCAATTTTGTTAGATCCAAGCTTGACTACGCTATTTCTATATAGTCTACTCGTGAGAATCGTTAAAGCAAATTCAAAATAATCCTTGCCGCTTTAATTTATGGAAATACAGCTATCAGTCAGGCATATTCCAAATAACGCTGGGCCTTTCACTCCATCCGTTATGAATTAATTCAGACATCGCCCTTTTATCTGTTCTCCGCAAATTAATTCCGCCACTTGGTCACCATAATCGAACGTACAACTGCCCTTGTCAACCAGACTGCGAAATAATTTGAGCTAAATACGCAGTCTTGGCAGCACTGATGCTTTAACTTTTCGCAGCTCCCCTGTGTTATACGCTCTCGAATTATCTTCAAGACTGCACTTCCTCGCAGCGAAACCGCGATACATTTCATGATGAGCTAGTCAAACGTTTTATCAATAACAACTAGCACGCTTAAGTCTGTGCCGATGGGTCACGGTTTTTTTCCCTTCAATCTTCCATGCGGTTATTGGCTTCTTTGCTAGTGTTTCGAGCCCGGTTCCTTTATTTTCCCCCTTGCTCATTGCTTCCTTAGAGACATGAGAGGCATTTGCAAATAAACGAATTGGCCACTGCTTGCATACACCGTTGAGCGAAGTTGGTAGTAGCATAAAATAAATCAGGTATCCAGAGAGAAAGTTTCAGTCGCCAGACTTTCCAAGAAGCAGCCAATTTGTTAACTTTCAGGCCACCAACGGCAATCTCGGCCCAAGCATGAGCAGGGACATGATACAGAGGGAGAAATATTAGCGAAACAGAAACCAAAAGAAGAAAGGGAAGTGACAGGCGAAAATAAGGGCTAGACCATTATTCACCAGAGTGGCTGCTGGCTAACATAGCCTACCTCATTAAACAAGCAGGTAAAGCGCCAGTAAACAACTTGTAATCAAGGAGCACAGAACGTGAAACACTGCATGCTTACAGGATAATGCGCGTCAGTGACCTTAAAGGAGGGCCGCTACTAAGGGGAATAGTTGAGATGAGAGCAAACGATGAATTTGAGTGCTAATTGTGGTAGCGTTAGCATTCCTACTAAGAAATGATATTTTCGGAAGAGAGAAACAAAGCGAAAGGCGCTCTGGTTTTTTATGGCCGGAAGACGTCATTTGGTTCCTCGAGGAATGCATGGTTGCCTGCTAGAAACATGTAGAATCTGAATTTCTTCCTAAACTAACATTTCTTTACGTGATAACTGTAGCGAACGCTGTCGTGTCCTAGCCGGCACAAAATACGCAGTTCCAGAAAAATATTTTGCCAACGCGATGTTATCTTAAGACACAAAAATGCGCAGAGGAAACTTCTCTAACGGTAAAGGTGAATCTCGAGGAACGTTATCTTGGCTGGTTGCGCTACCTTTGCGAGCAGCAACCGCAGCAAAGGCTGGGTACATACAGCAGGGAGAAAAAGCGACAACTCGCCTTCCCTCTCCTCTCGTCTTGACGCCCTCCTCTTTCTTGTAGCGGGGAAGAGATTTTTTTCATGCGGTGTTTACGAGAGGCAGACGCTTCATTTTCCTCATGCGTCACTCTAATGGTGATCATTGTAAACGAAAGCAAAAAAGCGCTTGCCAAGCAGTGTATGCGCTGTGCCTCCTTATAGCGGTTTGTGCCACTAGTGGCGATTTGACACTAAGTGAAACAGATTGAGAACAAAAAATCGAAACCAACAGATGCTTAGAAATATGTTCTAGGCATACAGCAGTCTCCGCGGCGAACGTTGTTAAGCAGGTTCTTCGGTCTTTATGACAGATTACGCAGTACATTTCTCTAGCAATGTGGAAGAAAAATAAAATTCATAAAATAATAATTTCAAATAGATATAACAGATGCTGCAAAACAGAGGAATAAATGAACTAAATTAAATTGCTTTGTGAACCTTATCAAAAGCAGGGAAACCCCGCCACGAAGATAACCTAACTGGAGGGCGCTGTTTAATAATCCGCATGCAGTCTGTAGGCAGAAAAATGTCAGAGAGACAATAGGAACTTTATTAGCGAAGATGTATTTAGAAATAAGCTGCTTCACCTTTAGACAAAATAGAAGGGCAATTAATATTGTCTTTAATGCGCCTGTAGTCATCCAGACATTTCTCTTAAAGTGGTGTATAAAAACAGTCAGCTTTCATTTCACTGCAGTAATTCAGCCTAGTGCAAGTTGGAGTCGGGCAGTGAGCACAGACGAATAGATTTTTGAAGTAGTTTTCATACTTTGAGCTGAAAGGTGAGTCACATTGTGAAATAAGTTTACGGCGGCATGACCAGACGATTTTGTTCATAAGCTCGCCTAGATTACCCTTCGTGCAATTGAACGAAAACTTCTGCCGCCTGTTCATTACCTTTACATTACTTGCGGTTAAACATTACACAGCTTTACACACAATATTTTGCCTTCTATAAGTTTATGTAGCAGTGTTGTCGACAGCCGTGAAATTGTTTATATCTCCCTGGCTACTGCTAAAGAAGTTGCGACGGTATCTACTATTACTAAGCTAAACGCGTGAGGACGGATTAGTTGCCAGCAGCCTGAGGTTCGCGGGGCTACTATTAACACGCTGCATACGTAAATGCTCCCAAAAATATATCGCGGATCTCTCTGAGCTAGAACGAATAACAAAATATGCCCCCTCTTTAAAGACGATGTCGCCTCTGATGCCGGTTTCTAGAACTGGGGAGCCATTATTGAAGTTAATGACCCGCGAAAGCTGCGCCTTAATTACCTCTAATTTATTGTACTCCTGTAAGATGTTACTATTCTTCCGCAGAGAATTTAAAGCGGTGGACAGTGGCTGGCGAACGCGGTGGAAAAATTTAAAGAAGTCAGCTGCATTCAAAACGTACCGAAGTTCGTTCTCATGATAATGATCAAAGCCAAGTCGTGCATAAATTAACTGAAGATTGCAGGTATGGCCGTGTCTCTGAGCAACATAGCTTCACTAGGGTTTTACAAGCGACTGTAACCGCCAGACCTTGCTCACAACTTAAGATCCTGCTTCACAGGCTTAAAACGCAGTGATCTTTGGTGGGAACCAAACGCAACGACTGATTAAACATTTAAAGTGTGGGCTCGTGCAGCGCGTGCCTATGTACGGCCGCACGACATGTTGAGGCCGCAGAAGCATAATATGTACGGGCTTCACATACGCCGCGCTTCCGCCGCCCATTCTGTTCTAAAGTTTGGAATCAAATTTATAGATAGAAAATCGGGTACCACTGTATCCTCTGATTTTAAGCGTGAAAAAATATCAGCGCAAATAAATGGCCGATGAACATTGTCGCAGACTCAACGGCGTTGTGCTTTTAAGGCATACAAACGCGAAGTACAAAAAGGTGAGCTTGCTAAAAGCTGTAGCAGGCAACCAGTTTGGCTACGTTAGGTGCCCAGGAAATGAAATCACCTGGACAGTGTGCCAAAAACTTCTCACAGATTTTTCATTTTCTATTTGTACACATTCTGGAGATGTTTAAAAAAAGGATGCGTAGCCAGGTAATATACAAATATGAGTATTGTAAATATTTCACAACTCACCTTAGATGGCATAATCTCATTCACGTCATCTGTTCTGAAGCGCAGCAAATGCTTGAATGTCTAATACGCCTTTCCAAGCATGACCGTAAACAGTGGAAGTTAACATTTTACAAAACACCGCACGCACATGGGCTTGTTTGCTCATATAATATGCTCAGAGAAGAGTTTGAGAACAAGCAGGAACTTAATTCTTGGTCATAAGACGGCTCCGATCTTGGTTCTAGAAGAAAAACCTTAGGATAATCTAGGCGGAACATGATCCGGAAAAAAACAAAGACCTTGCAAGTGAAAGCCCCTCAGTTGGGAGCAAATTCATCGTAGCTTCCGCGTTACGTACTGCTTTTGTTGGTGTACAGCGTCACATGCGCAAAGTATGCATTAAAATCTGCGCTTAGTACCAGAAGAATAAGCATCTATAAAGCATATCCCATTCTCTCGATGTGATTAAGTGGAGACGCTGCACCTTTTAACCAAAACCAAGGAATTAGAAGGCGCACGTTTGCTGTGCAATGTCGGTTCTCGCATAAGAACCATAGCTGTTCTTAGAACATTATAAATCTCGTCGTTCTTTTCTGCGCAGCTTTACTGTACAATTCATGCATGCTACTTGGAAACTATTTCATTGCAATGCCCACCGCAAAGGTACAAATGTTCAATGCAGATTATATCTTGAAGAGTGCAGATATGTACACTTCGCAGTTGCTATGGTAATTAAAATGCGTGTCTCGCTACGCTAAGGAATGGCTAAATCACTAAACGAGCGCATAAGGGGTAAGTACTTATCGCTCAGTCTTCGTTATCTGAGCAATATTAGGAAAGAGAAAGTGGAATGCTCCACAGACTACCAATGAATACATCAGGCACCCCAGAAACCACGACTAACTTGCTGCAAAGCCAGCAACTGCGTTTGGACTGGCGACGCAATGTTATATAACAAGATGTACCAGGCGGTCGCTAAGGGTTTACTTGATTCATGCGAAATCGCAGCAAATCAAGGAAGACAACATAAGCTCGCGAACTCATTTGGCATCAAATATGCGCCAGCAACAGGGCCCTGGTCTCAGTATTCGTCTGCAGTGCTGTCATCTCATCTCACCAGGTATATATCTAGATTATAAGTAGTCGAAAAGGCTATCAGATTGATATGCAGCCGTTACTATCTTAGCATTTCACCGCCATCATGTACGCGCAATTCACTGCAGGCCTTTTCGCTATGACGCATATGTGATAGTGTAATATTGTTGTGCAAAGTCGCTCACGGGCCAACCAGAGTTTAAGCGCCTATCTCGCTGGTGACCCTTACTGCGCGAGGTACCCGGCGGACCAAGACACTGGATATAGTTCTCTTCGCATCCTTGGATTGTACTGTTTAAAAATTTCCACGGGCAGTTGAGTTGTGGATTCGTTTAAGCCTGCCATATATAACGTCCAAAAACTAGTCAGACTACCAGGCATGCTGCTATGTAGGGCTACGGACAATTTCGACGACATAGGGTTCTTTACGTCCACAACCGTCGCATAGTAAATGGCCCTCTAGCATTTCGTCTCCATTGGAAACTGATAGGAGTGGTCGGGATCGAAGTCACGTCTTTCATGTCCGCAGCAGAGCTCCATAACCATCTAGCAGCCACGGAACTGCATTTTGGAATAAATCAAAACGATTAGCTTTAGAAAAAACTTTCTGACTATGGCACTTATATCTGCTGTTATATTCAAAAGACCTCGATCTATCCCTTCTATATCTCTTACAAGCTAAACCACTGTATTGTAACTTCAAACTAGAGAGCGTGAAACTGAACATGCAAATGGCTTATCAGTTGAAATATCGCATTACAATTTCTATAACATAAGACGTACTATTCATATCAAACAGATTTAAAGACTACAAGGGAAGTAACAAATTTGCAAGGAAGAAGACAAGTAAACGGCACTGTAAATAATTCACACTCTGACTCTCTGACAAAATAGACCTCTATATTGTA